>JANRGW010016759.1:0-17089 GCA_024733675.1 Psilopsiagon aymara | reverse complement strand
ATGTCCAACCTGGCCTTGAACACCGCCAGCGATGGAGCATTCACAGCTTCCCTGGGCAACCCATTCCAGTGCCTCAGTCAGGACAGGGAGTGAGGGAGGACTTCGCTTTGAATTGTAATTTATCTGGTTTGGGTGTTTTGAAGCACCTGGCAAATGGGATAGTTCTGGGAGCTGGTCATGGCTTGTGCAGTATGGGGTAGTCCTCAGGTGGTTTGCAGTTCTGTTAGCAGTGTGAGTGGATCAGTTAAAAGAACCAGCTGTGTCCCCTTTATTCCTGAGCCACCTTCTACTTCCTCACGAGCTTTCAGCTGGGACAAATATGAATGATGTTTATGTAGTTTGTGTTTATTTAGTAATAAGGGTACGTTTCATATTTCTGGTTCTCGTCAGGGTATGTTGCAGTTACAGACTGTTTAAAATGACTGTTGCTGCTTCTGTTTTCAGAAGCACGTTGCTAAAGTACATGCCCATATGAAATAGTTTGTGCTATTACTAATGCCTTGGTGCCTGAAGTTCCAAGAGAGAATGTAACTCCTTCCTGCCCCAGGGGAAAGCTTTCTTCCTAGTCCCTATCCGTGTTCTTCCTCCTATGCAGTCTTGTACTCTAACACCTCATACTATAAAAACAGTGGAGAAATGAGTTTGTCTTGAAGGCCCCTTTCAGACTCAGCTCGTGATAAAACCATGCTGAGCCTGCTTTTACATGGACACATTTGAAGCGTAACAGTTCTAAGGAGGACAGCAATGGGTGCCTGTGTTGAGCGTGACTGTTGCAGTTTCTGTTTTGAGAGCAGGCTGAACCTGTGCTCAGAGTTCAAACTATCATGGGTATGTTTGCCTTGGCTGCAGCTCCTGGTTGGTTTTTTGAGTAGTTGTAGATCCTTTGGATGATGTAGGGCAGGCGTAGCACTGTGACTCCTGTTTGAACTGCAGGTTTTGGATAACAGTAGGAAAGAGGTATGGCATTTCCTAAAAATTAATGTAAAAAAAAACCCTAAAAGGTTAAAAAAAATGCAGTACTTTAACAGGGTTTTATTTAAAAAGGCATGGACTTCAGTGTAACATCAAGCAATATATCCCTTTAGATGTCATGGAGGCAGGTTTTCATGCTTGCCACAAGAACCTTACACTTTTAAGTCCACAGCTTGTATTAGCTTGAAGTTCAAACACTAAAGTCACCATAGCTTTGAAGCTATGTGCTGTTATCAGTTCCTATGCTGCAACTGCTAACAATTTCTTTAATCCTGAATTTGTTAATAGGACTGATCAAAGCAAAGGATAATTTTCTATTAGAGCAATATTGAGTCCATTGGAGAAAGATCAGAAAAAGATTGGGAACCATGGATGAGCTTTAATTTTGCTTCAGAAATTTTGTACCTTTTCCATAGAAAATCACACTTGTGATGCATTTTTCTTTGAAGACTGTAGAAACACTGTTGTTGCTAAAATAACCGCTCTTAAACTTCACAGGACATATCCTGCACTTGAGACCTTGACGGAACCTCATCAGCTCACAGCCACGTTGAGCTGTGTGATCGGGGTGGCTCGCAGCCTGGTGTCTGGGGGGAAGTGGTTTCCTGAAGGTCCAACACACCTGCTACCTCTACTGATGAGGGCATTGCCTGGGGTAGATCCAAATGACTTCAGCAAGTGTATGGTGAGTGTCAATCCCACCTTTTTATAGGACAGTCAGCCAGTAGCTCACTCTGAGAGCTGCTTTATATTCATGTGAATAAGTAACTCATCTTTCTTAGCCTGATTTTGCTTCTGCACAATCGTATTTGTGGTAACTTCATACCGCAAACCTCTAACTTCTAATAATGCTTTTGGCTTGCTGGACAGTGCAGAGTGAATCTTTAACACCAGATTGTGATGAGCATTGTACTGGCTTTTGGGGCAGCACTAAAACCAAGATAAAACAGATGTTCCAGAGGTCCTAGCAAATACTCCTGGTCTTTTAGGATCAATAGGAAGACCTTCATTACTAGGTTTTCAATGAATTGGGTCCTAAAAACCCACATCTTCAATGGGCTTTAAATAGATTGTTCAAACAATGTAAAATGATAGGGGGTTTGTAACTTGAAAGTTCAGCACAAAGTATTGCCTGGAAAGTAGTAATAATAATAGTAATTACTTAGAAGATGCTTGAGGGGGTTTTGCACAGTGCTGGAAGTTTTCTATCATAAATGATAGAAAAATGAGAAATCAGAATTATTGAACTTTCAGGGTGGAAGAATTAGGCTCTGGATATTTTTTAATGTAATGATTTACTTTAGCTCCCATACCTTAACTGTAAGAGCTTTTCAACGTGAATACAATAGCACGTACTAAAGAGCTGTTTGCAACTCTCAACAGATTACATTCCAGTTTATTGCAACATTTTCTACTTTGGTGCCTTTAGTAGATTGTTCATCCGTATTGCAAGAAAGAGATGATCTGTCAGAGGTAAGTGCTGTGCAGTTGTAAAACCAAAAGTATAACCTAGTTTTTAATTGAATTTCTAGGCATGCAGTGATCTCTTCAGAACTGTAGCAGGTTTGCTACTCTCTCCTGTATATGTAAAACTAAGTGAAATGAATGTAAAATGCAACAAAACCCCAAACATGTAGATCATGTTTGTTTCAGGTCAGTGCAGTAGAGTGGACATGCCTATTGGCCATGTATTGTTAGCACTGCTGCTTATTCATAGGGTGTTGTAGAGACAGCGTTAGACTCAACAGTTTAATATCAATATGTAGCATAACTAACTCTGCTCTTGCTCTGCTTCGAGTGGGATGTTGGACCACGTGGTCTCCAGAGGTCTATTGCCATCTACGTTTTTTGAGTTAATAAAATAGCAACTTTGATACCATTGAATTTTTGAAACTTCTTGTCACCATAAACCATTAGGACAGTGAAGATAGTGAAGCTACATCTGGAGTACTACAAATGAGGCAGCAGCAGTGTCTGCTGTGGTCCTTGAAACTGCCCTGTTTGGTGTCTTGTCCACTGCTAGAAGACTCCTCTGGTAGCCCGGAGAACAGATTCTGAACACTTGGCCACTGCAGGAAGGTTCATTTTGTTGCCTCAGAGCTGCAGCACTCAGAAATGAAAACAGTTTATATGCTGAATGCTCAATGTAAATATGGCAGCAGAGCCAAGTCTGTCACCAGAGCTGGCGCTCACTGACCTCCTGCTGGAAAGCCAGTAGGAAAGCCAAAGGTTGTATCCATGGAGGCAGATCCATCTTGCCCCAAGAGGTCTCTTGGCTAGACATCAAGGCCTAGAAATTGGACAGGGCAGCAGAGAGAAGGTGTAGTTGTTTTGTGTACTGTACTTGAGACTATACAGACTTCAAGAGGAAGTGCACTGTAGTCTCTCACAAAAATGGGAAGTGTTTTTGAAGTAGTTAATATAGGAAATAAACTTTCTATTATGTTTTCATAAGCAAAACCAACCTTTTGTGCTGCTTTTCTGTTGGAAAATGCAGGTGGAAAGAGAACTGTGCTCTGCAACTGCTGAATTTGAAGACTTTGTACTGCAGTTCATGGACAGGTAAGAAGCTATGAGTAGGTGAAAGCTTGGTGTGAAGAGCTTAGGACTTTCAATTTCTACTTAGTAACATTGTAATTCCTGTATTTGTGTAGATGTTTTGGACTTATAGAGAGCAGCACACTAGAACAAACCAGAGAGGAGACTGAAACTGAGAAAATGACTCACCTGGAGAGTCTGGTGGAATTGGGGCTCTCTTCTACTTTCAGTACAATCCTTACTCAGTGCTCAAAGGATATATTTAAGGTATGTGCAACATGGGCTTTCCATCTAAATTTGAGGCTTAATTCTTCCTTCCTTCATTGTCCTGTTGTGACCCTTCATGTTTAACCAAGGAAGGGGCTGGAGGGGGAAGTTTAGGACTTCATGTCAGTGTCTTTAATGATTACATGTACACCTGTACAAACCTCTGCTTTCCTTTTCTCTCCTTCTACCTACCACTTCTTCAGCTGGCCAGAGAAGCTTTTTCAAGGAGCTGTGTGGCTAATGGGATCAGAAAAATGATCTAGATTAAAATAACGATGAGGGAGGGGGGTGGAGAAACCAAGTTCTTGCCTTTCAGTTTGGCTTAACCCTTTTGAGCCTGTTTGTGTTACGTTATGTATATTTTTGGAGATACTTTTGTGGTTCTATACATTTTGAACCATTGCACTGGACACTTTGGTATGATTTTTGTCTGGAATCTTTTGGTTTCTGTAAGTTTTAAGTAAATTCCTCATTGTCATTAAGTATTTAATTTGTTTTTTCACTGATTGACCATTATTGAAGCAGTGAGATACTATCTACAGTGTATAATTCATACCCTTGCAAGGTATTGGATGGTGGTATAAGCTGCTTTAAAACACACTGGCTAGTTAGTTAGTGTGTTGTTTCTCTGTTAAGTAAGGGATGTCTTGCCTTTGAAATAGCATCGTTGTCCTTTCAGGAGAATGCAGCTTATTCAGGAAAAATACTCTTTTCTGTGTAGTTGTTTAGCAGCGCCCCAAGCTTACATTAGCCAACAGGGTTTCTCTGGCCTCCTGTCTTCCAAAGTGAATACGTGCAAAGTGTCTCCAGTTTCCAGTTAAAGCGCTGTGTGTCTTGTTTACAAGCTCTTGCAGGAGGAGAGGAATACAGATCTTCCTGTTCTTCAGTTATTTAAAGGATGCTGAGCACTGTCATGTATTTTGGTACTGCTGTGTTACTGTAACTGAGTGTTGCAATAAATAAGAAGACAAAAAAAGGGACAGCCTGCAAACTGAAACTGTTTTGACAAACCTCTTGTCACTGCTACTTCTGTAGCAGCCTTTATTCTTGTACGCAGGGCAGTAGTTGTGCAATTAGACATAGGTGTTGAGTACTGATGTACATGGGAGCAACCTGGTCTGCTGGAAGGTGTCCCCGCCTTTGGCAGGGGGTGGGAACTGAATGAGTTTTGATGTCCTTTCCAACACAAACCTTTATGTGATTCTCTGGGAACACTTAGAATCTTTTCCTGAGCAGTTACTATTCACACCAGTTTTAAATCTATTCTGTAGTATTGTCAGCTTTAATTGTGATGGTAGTTATGTTTTACTCAGCTTTGGGCGTTCTACAGAACTGCTTTTCTGTCTGTTCTGATTCAGTGTGAATCATGGTTGCAGTCTTCTGCTAGAAGAATACTATGTACAGACGCTGCCTTGAGTGTGACATCAACTGCTTCATGACACCCAGTTTTCTTTTTTTAAAGGAACCCTCATCTTTCTGTACTCATTTTTAGGTTGCTTTGGAGAAGGTTTTTAACTTTGCTGTTTCAAACATATTTGAGACAAGAGTTGCTGGTCGAATGGTTGCCGATATGTGCCGAGCTGCAGTAAAAGTAAGAGAAATGCTCTGTCTTCACTTGTCTTTAGTGTAACAAGCCAATACTGCTGCTGCTTCCTTCTTGTTTTCAAATGAGATCTTTGATTTTTCATGCAAATACAGGTCATTACATCTTCAAAAATAGAGTGGTTGCATATAGCAATAATTGAAGAGGTCCATTCACAAAGTATTTTTCTTGCACTTAGGTTTTATTGAGCGTTTAAAATCATGAAGTCAGGCTGACTCTAGATTGAATTGGACTTCAGCCACAATCTGTTTGTCTCTGGTTTACAATACTCTTCTTAAAAGGCTGTCATCAATGTGTGTCTGAGCTCCATAAGGCAGCTCTTCCTGAACGGGTTATTTATGTTGCTGTTTCCAGTGCCGCCCTGAGGAATCCCTGAAGCTGTTTGTGCCACACTGCTGCAATGTTATAACTCACCTCACAGTCAGTAAGTTTGTCAGATTTCTAGTGTTAATTTGCTTTGGTTTAGGCTGGCTTTTCTTAAGTGTGAAAATAATACCAAAAACTTCCAAGTGCTTTCCACAGCTTCATTTTAACGATGGAAAATTAATCTTGTCTGTTATTTCATCTAAAAATCCAAACCCACCTCTATCTATGTGTAATTTCAAGACAGAAATCTATTCAAGCCAGATAGGAGCCCACTGCTATCAAAATGTGACAGTTTAAATTGTCTCCAGACATTCCTTGATTTCTCCAAAAGCCTTCAGGATTGGCTAAAGTAACTTCCAATTGGACCTGGGTGCAGTATGAAGTGGAAGGTTGCAATAGGAGGGTTGGGAAGGAAGCTTTTGGGATGCAGACATCTGGTTTGTGATTTAGCTTGTTTGGAAAACTTGACTGCAGTTGTCGTTACAGCAGCACTTATCACTTGTTCCTCTAGATGATGATGTGTTACATGATGAAGAACTAGATAAGGAGCTACTTTGGAATCTTCAGCTTTTGTCAGAGGTATTGCAGAGAATGTTCTTCCTTTGCATGTATGTCACTGAATCCTGTTTAATGCCCCTCAGAGAAAAAGGAAACGAACTTCTGCTATTAAACCAAAATGAATCTTGTGTGAACAGCACTGCCGAGCTTCTTTTTCTTTTCCAACTTGAAATGGGACAGAAGTGGCTGCTAATAAACATACAGTGTTTGTGTGGAATAAAACGAAAGCATTTCAGACAATTATTGAGGGACAGAGAAAGAAGAAGGATCAATGAAGGGAAAAACATAAGGTGGCTTTAGTAAAGATTAAATCTTTTAAAATTAATTTCAAAATATGAGTATTGCTAGAAAATTTGGAATGGGGTTGAGAGGAAATATTTCTCGGAGCTCTTACATGTTACTCAACCTTTTGCAGCAGCAGCAGTGGTAGTTGATGTGCATATTCAGTCTTTAATTCAGAGTGACACAGAATGAAAGGTGGTACAGGATCGGTTGAGCACCGTAATCCTCTTTAGTCCTCCACAGCAAAACCAGTTCTGTTTACCCTTGAAATGTTTTGTCTTTCCTATTAGATCACTCGAGTGGATGGAAAGAAGTTGCTTGTGTACAGGGAGCAGCTTGGGAAGATACTGCAGCGAACCCTACACTTAACCTGTAAGCAGGGTTACATTCTGTCTTGTAACCTACTGCACCATCTTCTTCGTTCTGCTACACTTATCTACCCCACAGAGTACTGCAGTGTGCCAGGTGGCTTTGACAAGCCTGTTTCTGAATACTTTCCTATCAAGGCAAGGATTTTCATTTATTTAGGATTAGAGGATTTGACTTTCTTTTTTAAAAATCAATCATACGCTATATTATTTGTTTTTATTTGGAGATTTCTGAACATAGGGAGCAGCAATGGAAATTGTAACTGAAAAATGCTTTGGGCTTTGAAACATAGAGCAAATTACAAGTTACTGACAATTATACTGGTAGCAAAACATGAATACTGACTTGTTTGGAGTAGTTTCATAGCATGAGATATTAGTAGTGTATGATGTGTGTTTTACGATGACTGCATGACTACAATAAGGTAATATAAAGCAAGTGCCTCCTCCTGTTCCTTATTACTGTAATATATGCTGCATTTAATTGAGACCCAGCTATCATGAAGTATGGTTGGTATCAGTATTGAAGTCTGGAGTTTAGTGGGAAAGGCTTGCTGTTCACTTTATCCTGTGATTGGGTATTTAAGTTACCCAGTTGCACTGGGATGCAGTCTTTCATCTGTTTTTGTGGATGAGAGCTGCAGCCTCTTCTTGTTCTTCTTCATATAAATATGAGTATTCCTCTTCATATAAATATTAGATATAAGAAGTAATGGTGAGTGCATCAAAAAATGAGTATGTCAGTGCAAAACCCTATAAGAAAAGAGATGTGGTGTTTTACAGGTCAGAGTAACAAATGGACAAAGAGAGAAAATGAAAGTAGAAGTGGCAATATTAAAAATCACTGATACTGCCAAGAGTAATACTCTAGTCTGCTGTTAAGGCTTTGAGGTCGATATATCATAGAATTATAGAACAGTTAGGGTTGGAAAGGACCTTAAGATCATCCAGTCCCAACCCATTGCAGATGAACAGTGCAGTGGTTTTCAGCTGGCCTGTTGGAATATAAGCGTGCATTTTGCTGTGAAGTGGTCTTCTGCATAACTTCATAGGTGCAGATAATCTAATGCTTGTTACTGAAAGCCAGTGCAGCTTTATAAACAGATGGCAGCATCCAGTTGGACCAAATACTCATTTGAAAACAAAGAAAGGAATCGTAATTAAATGCCCCAACACAAAAATAGATTAGTTTTTAAATTCCTTCTCTGAAATTGAGGAAATTCCCAATTACTTTGCTGGTCCATGTGTCAGTGGCCGCTTTAAAAAGCGAATATTATATCAGCTCTTGATTGCCAGTGCTCAACTTTGTCACTTAGATGCTTCCTACTGTGCTTCATATGAAACTGCAGTTGTCACTGCTTCAAGTGATATTCCTGGAGGACTAACCTGCTCTTCCAAGAGATGTAGTAGGCTACTTGAGTTGAGTGCATTATGTAGTTCTTTGTGAAGTTTGTCCAGTCAGATCAGTCCAGCATTTTAAGGACAGATGGTGGAGTTCTGAAATTACCATGTAAAGTTGGACAAGGGCAGGAAACGGAACACACAAACTGCAACCGCCCATCTATTAATACAGTGCTAAGCATGGACTTTATATTTGAATATGAATTAGTAATAAATACTGACTTTCCCCAATACTGAAATGATGTGTATTTTACAGCAAGTCTGAGCTCTTTGTAAGCCAAAATATAAGGGATCTTTGTTATGGGATAACCTAGCATTGTATGGAGAGTCCGACTTACATTTTAGCTTTCTTCTTGTTTTTGCAATGAAAGTAGTAGGTTTCCAGATTGTGGTTCAAAACTGAAAAGAATTACTATTAAATGGGCAGCTTCTTTATGTTCTCTATTGGAGTACCAAAGGTCTGATTGTACTTAAGACTATTTCAGACTTTTGTACCTACCCAAAGGAATAATAAAGTTACATTTCAGTTAGGCCAGTGCAGTCCTTTTCCTTTTAGTCCTTTCAGGTGTGTGCTGTTTTCCAGGTACATGTAGACATTATAGTAGGCTTGGGATTTCTGTTTGGTTTTATTGTGCTATTGGGGTTTTTTATCCTTGGAATTGTCGGGATGACTGTTTCACAGCAAGATTTAATTCATTTTTGTGAGTTTTTTAAGAGCTAATTGAAAGACAACTTGCTTCATGGTTTGATTCATAAGAAATGTCTATCTTTTCTACAGGACTGGGGTAAACCTGGTGACCTGTGGAACTTGGACATCCAGTGGCATGTTCCTTCCTCTGAGGAAATAAACTTTGCTTTTTATTTGCTGGATACTTTCCTTCAGCCTGAGCTCATCAGGCTGGAGCACTATGCAGCTGGAAAACTGGAAATGTCCAGGTTAGTGGTGATAATGTTATATGGACAACGTGCATTTATCCGTACATGTCTGTTTTAAGTAGTTATTGCCAATCATCTTGGCACTGCAGACATTAAGGAGTAAAATACTGTGATGTTACACTGTCTTTGATATTAATTCAAGATTTCCAACAGTTTAGAGTACACATGGCTTGGAAGTGCCTATCACAAAATGGATAATAGTATTTTAAACAGACACACTGTAAAAACAGAACAGTTAATGTTGGTGTAAAGACACTTCTGTTCCAAGAACTTTTTAAATGCATACCACAAATTGTTTCCATATAACTGTTGTCAGCCTTGAAAAAGCTCTTCCTCCTCTAAAACCTTATCTTGTTATTTTGACACCACTCTTCGTGTTCCTGAGTTATGGAGAGCACAGAACTGATTCGGCTGATTTGGAAGTCAGCCTTTCTCTGCTTCCTTCCTATGAGTAAACAGAGTCAGTACATAGTGTGTCCCTGCAAAAAGTGGCAGTGCTGAAACAGAGGAGGTAATGCAGAGTCAGTGGTGTAAGAGATGGGAATGAAGCCAAGAGTATTGCTGCATAATGTTGTTAAACTCTGTTAGTGTGACCCTGTGCTTTCCTAAGCACAAGATAGTCATGAGTTTAGTATGTCCTAATGCGTTTGCAAGTATCAGATAGCTAAAGCTGTTCACAAGCATTGAATCTCAAACATTCTTTATTATGTTAAACCTACACATCTTGAAGCTATATATACTTCAGCCAATGTTCATAGCATGTGATGTTATCCCTCAGGATGTGAAGTGCGACCCCACATGAAACGGGACATGGTAGATCAGACTCTTACGTGTTTTTCTGTCTTACCCCATCCCCACTTCTTGTTATCTGAAAAAGTCAATACCAGTCCCACCAATCAGAGGAGAACAAAGGGTGAAGTTTGTAGCTGTGTACTAAAGGCTACTACTTTCAGATGAGGTGGCTTTAAAACGAATTCCTCGATTCTCTAAAGTAACACAGGGAAAGGTTGTTCACTTTGGTGCATTACTATTTATCTTCACCCTGAAAAGAAACACTTGTAAGGGATGCATTCCCTCCTCCTGCTCATGGTGGGAAGGACTTTCTGTCTTCGGAGTGAGGGGTTTTCATAGGTTTTCTCTGAGATCTAGATAAAATTAGTTGATGCAGGTTTTGTGGTAAATCTGTCCATTTTGACACTAGTTTATCTCATTATACTGAACTTATTGTCACAGTTTCTGACTACAGAATCTCCAAAATGAGGTTTTCAGTAAACAAAGTTGAATGTTGGGGTTCGGAGATGGAATTAGGCTGGATTCAAAAAGCATAGCCTGTTTCTGTAGGTCTCCCTCTTGTGGTTAGAAATAGTACAGCTAAAAAGAAAAGCTTATGTAAAACTTCGTAGAAACATGGTTTATCATTTGTCTATTTATAAGCATTTAACAGATAACTAATCAGGTTTTCTTCTTTGTTCAAGAGATGATGTGCAGCAGTGTCTTGCTATAGTGCATAACTGCTTGATTGGATCAGGGAACATTCTGCCTCCTCTGAAGGGAGAAAGGGTGGCTCACCTGTAAGTAGAATCTTTGTATCACAAACCTTAGCGATTGCATTCCTTCATGCTGGGTTGTTGTGCTTTCTTATTGCTGTTGTCACACAACTGCTTCTGGTCGCTGTTTTTAAGAAACTCCAAACTAGTATAAAGATACAGAAACTTGAAATGGAGACTTAGAAAAACACTTGAGTACTTAATGAACCTTTTCTCATGTACGGCTCAAAGGCAGGTGACAGCGCTGCCCTGCTGAGGCCACTTCATATGAAGGAAGTGGAAACTGGGCATTTACTCACGTGTTTCCATGCCTCTGAAAGAAGCCTTCTCTGGGCACCCTGTGCCAGCGCCTCAGCACCCTCACAGGGAAGAGCTTCTGCCCAAGAGCTCATCTCAGTCTCTCCTCTGGCAGGTTAAAGCCATTCCCCTTGTCCAGTCCCTACAGGCCCTTGTCCAAAGCCCCTCTCCAGGTTTCTTATAACCCCTTTAGGCACTGGGAGCTGATCTAAGGTCTCTCCGGAGCCTTTTCCAGGCTGAATGACTGGAAGTAACTAGAGTATGAGTAACTGAGTAACAAGAAGTAACTGGAATGTTTTGATTTAGAAAGTGGTATAAAACAGCTTGCTATGAGTACTGTTTTCTATCCCATATGCCCGTAAAATTATATCCAGTTTGAATGTAGGAGGTGTCTTTTGATGAAATCACTTTAAATCAGAAAAATAGTTTGGGTTTAATTGTTATTTATTGTGAGTTTTGGGGTTATTTTACTGTAAGGGAGCAGAGAAGCTGTGGCTGCCCCATCCCTGGCAGTGTTCAAGGCCAGGTTGGGCAGGGCTTGGAGCAACTGCTCTATGGAAGGTGTCCCTGTCCGTGGCAGGGGTTGGAACTGAGTGAGATTTAAAGTCTCTTCTACCCGAAGCCAGTCTGAATCTATGGTTTCCAAGTCTGTTCCCATTTTGTACAATGGGAATGCACATAAAGCACTCAGACTTTGAACTCCAGAGCTTTTATTGAAAGTAACAAAGTCAAGTACTCAGAACCCCCCTTACTTTAAGTCCTGTGTGTTCACCCTTAGTACTTCCCACTAGTGATGACGATATTCAGTGTCCTGAAGTGGCAGTGTAGGAATATTTTTGAATGCAGGTATTGGTAAATGGCTTGATATATTTAAGTTAAAAACATTCTATGTGTGCACTTCACAAACAAACTGGCACATGAGGTTTCTTGTCGGAACCTCCTACACCACTACACCTACAACTATAGTGAACCATAGCTTATCACACACCATGTAGTACAGCATTGTTGTTGTGCTGGCTGTAAAGCAGAGCTGAGTAGGTGTAACTGCTACATTCTCCTTCTTGATGGTTAAGGGTACCTGAAGATTCTTGCCAAGGCAGACAGATAATGAGTATCTGTTCCTTTATAATCCTCCAGCCTGCTCAGTGAATGAAAGGAAAGTCACAGAAGTGGGAGAGAGCTTGGAGCTATGGTGTTTAAACCTCAGCAAAAGAAATATGTGGGTAGAATGAGCTTTAAAGCTTTGAGTATATCTGGATGATGAACTGGATCGCAGGTTTCAGTTAGTCCTGTCAACTGTAGCTGCCTGCACCCTGCTCCTGCCACCAGGATGCTTTTTTCCCCAAATATAAGGGGTTTATTTTCCTGTTTGACAACTGAAAGGTGCCCACATATTTGCAGACCTTGTTTCTGGGGTCCGTTTGCAGTTTTGCTTGAGTGACAGGCGACAGCACGGCAGGCATCGAGGAGAAAAGCTGTTTTCTTCATTAGGAGCACGCTGTAACAGCATATGATATCTCAGCATGTATTTAATCCATGTTTGCATAAAAGCAAATTGCCAAAGATGAAGAATTCACTTTAAAAAACAGTGGGTAGAGAAGTTCGGCCCAAATCTTGTAAGAAGCATGACTTTATTTTCCATAGTGGTTATTAATAGTGAACTTCATAGAGCCTGAAGTAGGACTTCTATAGGTTACGGATACATTTCCTTGCTTTATAAAGAAAGATCCAAAGTCATAAGAGCTTCATCAGCTGTTGGGAAAGGATTCTGCCTCAGCAGTCAGATTCATCTGTCCTTCCTAGATGAAGGCTGGTAGGAGTCATGCTGGTTTGGATGAGTGTGTTCATGGTTTTGAGGATGAGACCAAATCTGGCTATTTAACAGAACTAATGAGGCTCTGTTAAATGAGAAATCAAGATTCTGGGTTCATGATGGTGTGCTTAGGATGCATTGGTCTCTGACCCATAGGTGCATCTGACTTATAAATGTTAGAACTGAGGCATGCTGTTAGTAAATCCAAACATCTCTGGTGCTACTGTCATGAAATGTAACTGGCTAAAATGAATTAAATGTCAATTATTTCTATCATGTGTAGTAATACTTGGTTTGTTTTCATGCAGGGTCCCAAGTCTGGTGTCTTTGGAAGAGACAAAGCTGTACACCGGTGTTGAGTATGGTAAGTAGATGTCCCCAGACTTTTACTGGCTTGATATGTAATATCTATATTCTGCTTAATTTTTTTACCCTGCTTAGTGTGTTACTTTTTATATACTAAATAGGCTGCTTCAGTCTGTGGTTAGAAATTAAGCCAGTTGTCAATGTAGATAAAGAAGGTGCTGTACTTATAAAAAACTTAGCACCTTAGAGTGGTTTGGCTTGGAAAGAGCCTTAAGATCCTCTAGTTCCAACCAAACATGCTGTTGGCTCGATAAATAAGATCACCCCAGAGAGATATGTCCTTGGATAGAACAAAGTAGTTACTTTTATACTGGTCCATACTGCCAGTTCTGAACAGTCTGCTCTGTCTCTCCAGTAACTTAACCTATATATTACTTTTTGTAATTCATGCTACTGTCTAATAAAGGAAAATATGTTTCATTTCTCCTTAGATTTATCAAGAGAGAATTATCGAGAAACAATTGCAAAGGTGACACGGAAACTGCTGCGTAAGTTTAACCACTGCTGTCTAAAAAGTACTGTGTTTTGCTCTCAAAATTTAATAATTACGTAGATAAGAAACTTGTTTCATTTACTTTGCATATATAAATTAGTAGAAATAAAATGATGAAGTTTAAAGCACTTTTCCTGTCTGATAATAATTTCTTTTTCTTCCACTTGCAGGCTACATACTTGATAATTCAGAGGATGATACCAAGTCTTTGTTTCTAATAATAAAGGTATAACTTGTAATACTAAAGACAAGATCACTTGTTTTGCAAAAGGATCACTTGTTTTGTAAAATACCCACACTTTGCCATCTTTGTCTTTCTGCAGATCATCAGTGATGTTTTACAGTTCCAAGGCTCTCACAAGCATGAGTTTGATTCACGATGGAAAAGCTTCAACCTGGTGAAAAAATCGATGGAGAACAGGGTCAGTGGTTTCTCTCTGTAGAGCTTCAACGAAGGGTGGGAGTAGTTCCTCATGTTCAGAAAGACTTTCTTCATTTTTAATTACTGTCCTAATTGGTTTTGATAACTCTGAAATCAAATTCCTTGATGAGAATGTTGCTTTTATACCTTTATTTGGAAATCTTATGAGTAAATAGCTTCGTGTTTCCGAGTTGTAGAGCCCTGTTTGCATATATACTTGGTCCATGGTCTGAGATTTGGCATGATGCTTCATCTTTGTCCTTGTTAACTGAGACATTACTGTGAGCAGAGCTTCCTTTTGCTCACAGAGCAATAGGCAAATACAAAACTTCACCAGGGTGAAAAGATCAGGGTTGTCTGCCAAGAATTTCTGCCTGAAATTTGCCTGTTCCTAGAAGAAGAGTGCCAGGGGGTTCAGTCAGTACAGATTGCTAATATCTGACATCTAAACCAGATTGTGTTTGCTTCCAGCTTCAAGGAAAGAAGCAGCATATCAGAGCTTTGCTGATAGACAGAGTTATGTTGCAGCATGAGGTAATACTTTCACTTAAATCTTCCCTAACTGCTTGAAAAGATGATTTATGTTGATGCTCAGCAGAAGATACAATAATCCTGCACTAGTGTTTCTCTTACCAGTGAAACATGTAAAATCAAATCTGTACTTTACTTGTGTTTCCTATGCAATTTAGCTGAGGACACTGACGATGGAAGGCTGTGAATACAAAACTTCCCACCAGGAGATGATCAGAGATCTCTTGTGTTTGTCCACAAGTTCGTATGGTCAGGTAAGGAACAACCCTTTTAAAATGAAATAAATTGTTGAGCTCTTCAAGTTACATTTTCAGGATCTTTGCTTTTCAATGTGTTTCCATGGCAGCAGGAAATCTTTACTTATTTAATTTGCATTAGTTGCATAGTTCTTGCTTTAGCCCCTTTGTCAGATAAAGAACTTAACTGGGTGAAGAGGCTGTGAGCTTAGCTTGGGATGATAGTTGGATTCTGCACTCTTTGTCTGGTGAGAGCCCTGTGTGTATATATATAAATTCAGATCCATCCACAATGTCTTCGGGCTCTTTAGAGTTCTGCTGTCTGCATCTGTTCTCGTAGCTGTTGGCTTTTTCAGTCACCTTCCAAACACATCAATTGGTCTTGGCAGCATAAAGGGGTTGAACTTTGTAGCTGTTCTCAAGTAAATGCAACAAACAAAAAGCAGGTTTCTGTAAACCACTGTGAGGGTGAGGGGCAGCACAATATGATCTTTACAGCCTTCTACGGTTTTGTTTCTGTGCACAAACACATCACAAACGCAATGCGTAAGTAATTGCATCAGGACGTTGGTTTCGTATCGTATATTTTTGGTTCAGAAGACTCAGTGACATCCCTCTTCCCGCAGGTCAGAAGTAAAGCTCAGCAAGCATTCTTCACAGCTCTGGGAACATACAATTTCTGTTGCAGAGATATCATCCCCTTGGTTTTGGAGTTCCTGCGTCCCGACCGGCAGGATGTCACTCAGAAGCAATTCAAAGTACTCACTTTCTTTCATGTCTGTCTCTTGAAAGTGCTTTTGTAGGAGAACTTTGAATGGCAAAAGTGGGGTTTGCTTGTTAATCAGCATGACTGATATTTTCATGCCATGCAGTTTATGTATGACTAGTATAAGGAATTACCATAGAATTCCAGGCTGATTTGGGTTGGAATGGGCCTTAAAGCTCGTCCAATTCCAGCCCCTTGCCACAGACAGGGACACCGTTGCTAGACCAGTTTGCTCCAAGCCCCATCCTACCTGGCCTTCAACACTCAATTACCTGTATTAGATCAGTTGTCAAGAGAAAGTCTGTTTATAGATGTTCCTCATTTCATTGTGTTCAGATATCACAAAAATGTGTATTAGCATCTCTTTAAATTACAAAATGGAAATTGAGAAGCCATAGTCCTAGAGAGTAAAACTCACTAAGCAGTTCTGTCAGCTGTAGCAGTGTAAGGAAATAGTCTGAACTGGACAAAAAGTTATCACCCAAAAACATTACACTGAGTCAGGTGGGTATGTGATGTCATGGTGGGTGATTGCTGATGGTGTCAGGCCTGGAAAGGGGTGATGCAGTGATGGACCCCCCTCAGTCCTCCCTTCATAGAGGCAAGCTGGACTCTTGTTATATGATCAGAACAACAGCTGTAGCTTATTATCCTGCTCCACCTGCCTGACAGGCACTACCATGAAGATAGAAATGATACTCATTTCTTTATTTTTTCTGCCATCCTTGTACCTTCCTTTCTCCATCCCCATCTCCTCCCAAAAAAGCACCCCAGCTGTCATGGTTTAACCTCAGCCATAAATCAGCCACACAGTTCATGAGCTCCCACCCCCTTCCTCCCCCCACTCCTGGAGGGATGGGGAGGAGAATGAAAAGAATGAAACTCCCAAGGGTTGAGATAAGAGCAGTCCAGTAACTAAGGTGTAACACAAACCACTTCTGCTACCACCAATAATAATGACAAGGGAAATAACAGGGAGGAGAATACAACCGCTCACCACCCACCAACCGATACCCAGCCCGACCCAGCAGTGATCTCACCCTTCCAGGTAACTGTCCCCAGTTTCTATAGTGGCCATGACGTGCTGTGCTATGGAATACCTCTTTGGTCAGTTTGGGTCAGGTCTCCCGGCTCTGCTCCCTCCCGGCTTCCCCTCCTCCCTGGCAGAACATGAGGCTCAGAAAGTCCTTGGTCAGAATAAAGATTACTGAGCAGTGACTGAAACCATCGGTGTTATCAGTGCTGTTCCCGGGCTGAAAGTCAAAACCACAGCACTGCAGCAGCTACTAAAGAGGAGAAAAATGACTGCTGCTGAGCCCAGGACAGGT
>JANRGW010016758.1:0-10041 GCA_024733675.1 Psilopsiagon aymara | reverse complement strand
CAGGGAAGAGCTTCTGCCCAAGAGCTCATCTCAGTCTCCCCTCTGTCAGGTTAAAGCCATTCCCCTCTCCTGTCCCTACAGGCCCTTGGCCAAAGCCCCTCTCCAGGTTTCCTGTAGCCCCTTTAGGCACTGGAACTGCTCTGAGGTCCCAGAGCCTCCTCTTCTCCAGACTGAACCAGCCCTGCTGTCTCAGCCTGTCTTCCAAGTAGCATGTGTGAGCCCCATACTTAGTATAGGCATGTATCAAATAGGCATAAACCACCAAAACTGGGTGGTTAAGATACCCTGTAATTGTAAGCTCTACAAACATCAGTCTTGGTTCATTTATACCGTGCTTCTCCAAGGGTTAACAGCCAAATTACACAGTAGCACTCACACCACTTCACAGCTGCAATTTAAGACTGCAGTGGCAAGAGATTAATTTTTATTTGCCTTGCCTAGCTATAAATAGCATAACTGATCAGATATATTCCCATCCGCTTGCACTGCAAGACTTGGCCCTCAGTTTTCACTTCCCAACACACAAACTGCAGAGCTCATTTGTTTTCCTTGGACTTCTGGGACTTTTGAATTGAAGTCTGAGGCAGACCAAAATTCAATGGCTTGAGTTTTGTTTGCTGCTTTTTTTCCCTTCAGATCACCTGATTTGAGCCAACAGGTCAAGTAACTTGTTTGATCACATCTCTAGAAGCGCACATACTGTAAAAGTGGCTGGCCAAACTGCTGCAGCACAGCTTGACGTGCCATGGACAGGATGCTCATGAAAATTCAGCATGGACAAAGCGAAGCTAAAAGGAAAATTCTCTCCACCACTGAAGATATACCCCCAGACATAAAAATCTTACCTCTTCCCTGATGTGTTCTACTTGCTCCTCTAGGAATTCATTTCTTTCTGTCAGTGATTTATTCTTCTTTAACAGCGACTGGCCAATCCGAGCAGCTAATTCTAAGTCCCGTTCTTTCTGTGAAGCATTGAGAAAAGAAAGGCCATTTCAATTTTTTATTCACCAAAGGGTCATAGGGAGGTTAAAACTGTCATAAAAGGCAGGGAACAAGTACATGAACAATAAAAAGACTTCCTGCTTCTTTGAGAGTTTATTTGTTTGGTTTCCTGACAGTTTTTTCTCCTATTTCTGCCAGTGTTACACCCCTATTATCCAGAAAAAACTGACTGATACAGTTACTGAACCATACACATGAAAGCACAGTCCCAATATGTACAGTAGAACAATGTAAGTGAAACCAGATCTGGTTCTCTATTACAGTTTTGTTTGAGAAACTACTGATGGAAACTCTTCCATCACTTTCCTACACCATTTGCACAATGAATCACAGAGCTTCAGAGGTTATGCTTTAAAGAATTCAGCAGCACATTAAGAATACCAAAGAACTTCAGCATTTCAAAGTGTTCTTCAGTTTCCACTTGCCCCACCTTAAAATAGAGGCAGTAAGGTGTGCAGGAGCAGAAGCCAATTCCATCACAACGGAGGTTCAGCTTCCTTGCATACATCATCCATTAGTGCTTTCACATGAAAACAAATCCAATTCTACAACTTTCCTTTTTGCAGATGCCCATGAGGTGGTCACTCTCATGCCATGCTTGGCTCCTTCTTCTCATTCTTCCATGAGTGTAGACTTGGAACTAACCCATCAACACAGTTCACCACATACACCAATAAAAACTAGAAGCTTATCCTGCTGCTGACATGTCTCAGCTTCTGCACAGCTGACACATGGGCTCATAATCTGGCTGGGAGAGGATGAGAAACTGCACAAAACTGTGCCATTTATTAAGCATTTCTACTTACAGTTGTCACATTCTGCTACTAGATGCTTAAAATATCACTATTTAAGGAAGAGCTTTCTCCCTGTCATTGAAAATACTGCTTGGAGCTTATTTATTGCCCTGGCATCCATATAGATTTTACGACTAAAAGCTACCTTATGTCACGTATACATTAATGACAAAGCCTACAAAGCCCACAGCTACTGATCACATGGATGTGAAGTCAATGAACTGGAATGGAGAGGCTTTCATTAGTGGAAAAAAAAGGAAGATACATTAATAATCAGCAAATAAAACGACAGGCTACTGATGACTGCTGTATCCAAAAATAACATTTTCCAAATGGTTTCTGAAGTCAGACTTCTATTTGCATTGAAAGCTACTGGTATTATCCAGCTATAAAATCTTATATGCAGTCTTTCAGAACAATGGGTTCCACACAGTTATCAAAAAAAGAAAGCTTGGTTTACATATCAGCCAACTTACCGTGCAGTAATTTGGCTCTTTGTAAATATGAAGTGAAAAAAATACATTGTTGAGCCTACAGAGAGAGAGTTATCTAGCAGCAAGGTTTCTAAACTCAAATTCAAGAACACTAAGTGATTTTCAGGCTCTTTAATTAACCTCTCCAGACTTCCTATACAGTTTTCTTAGCAATCC
Organism: Psilopsiagon aymara; assembly: GCA_024733675.1. Taxonomy (NCBI): domain Eukaryota; kingdom Metazoa; phylum Chordata; class Aves; order Psittaciformes; family Psittacidae; genus Psilopsiagon; species Psilopsiagon aymara. The sequence goes on along the minus strand of JANRGW010016758.1, from coordinate 7,595 downwards.
AGCTCTAAATCTCAGTTTGGGGTCAAGCCTCTTACAGTGATAACAAACTGGTTTCTTACAGCAATGTGTGAAAAACAGTACTGAAGCCAGGCACATTAACACTGTTATTAGGAAAGGACGAAAAAGCAGGTTCATGGAGGAATCTGCTGCTATTCCTGCCACGTAAGCAGCAGCTGTCCCCTCCCTTGGCTTAGTTTCAGGGCAACAGGCACAGATTTTCAGAGTATCTGCACAGAGCTCGTTTTAAGATCTTCTCTTTCCTACCTTCCCCCCCAAAAGGCTGCACCTTTTACCCTGCCAACGTTGTGAGACAGTCGTTTGAACTCGCCAACAAGGAAGACAAGATGTAGCTTTGGGGTTTTTTTTTCCTCACTTATTTATGAAGGGAGCAGATGGAGGTACACCTTAAATTCTGCTAATGGACGTAATGTGATCTCTTGTGATAGCCAGCATTTGGAGAACAGAGAAGGGAGCTGCAAGCGCATGTCTGGCTAGGAACAGAGTGATTCAGTCAGAAATTAATAATAAAACAAATAAAAAGTATTGGTTTTATTAAAGGTTCACCTACTACACGCTCGCCTGTTTTTTCTTTGCTATCATCCAGATAGGGAGGCACACCAGAAGTTTTCAAGCACTGGCTCAGAAATTCCTTCTACCATTGCTCCCGCAAGTATGATTTCTGGATCTATAGATGTTTGGCTACATGGATTCAGTGGAGGCAGCAGTTTGGCAGAATGCTGCTTCATTACTAGGAGCCATGGAAACAAATGCAAGTAAATCTCAATCAAACAACACAAAGGGAACACGACACAAACAGGTATCAGACTGCTACCACAAGTTTATGGATTATTCCAGGATAAGCCTTTTGGGTAAAGCAATCAGTTTTAACTGATATTCCATAGAGTTGTTTAAGTAAGATTAGCTCAAAGCACAAAAAGCAGGACTTTGTACTTCAATCAGATGTACGAAGCATAGGTAGGAGACGTGAGCATGCCCGTACTTTTTTCCTTGCAGAATTAAAGAATAGACCACCCAAGGTATTCTGACAAGACAAACACCCTTTTTGATAATGCCACTGCAATGAGCAAGCAAATAAACATGATGGATTAAATTAAATTTAGCCATGAGTTATATTCCATCCCTGGCATTGTTCAAGGCCAGGCTGGATGGGGCTGGGAGCAACCTGCTCTAGTGGAAGGTGTTCCTGCCTGCGGCAGGGGGTTGGAACGGGATGAGCTTTAAGGTCGCTTCCAACACAGTCCAGTCTGGGATTCTATGATTCTATGACCCAATCCAACTGTAACAGTTTTCACTTAAAAAATTCATCATAAACATTCTTTGGAAAAATTATTGCTCAGGTTTACTGCAGAAAAGCAGTTCTTTTCAGTCAAACAATTTATCATTATATTTACTGAACATAAGCATCATGGCTTGATGGTTGCTTTTTGACATTGCGTGAGTGCTGATAATTACAGAATAACAATTTGCTCAATAATGATATTAAAAACACCAACCCCAAGCCTACCAACCACAAGACAAAGAAGAAAAGGCTTGGAGACCAATGCAGCATGAGGTGTTTTCTGATTTTGTGTCTAGGCACTTCCCTGGAAAGACATTATCTGAGATAATAATTATCAACAGAAGACTATCTGTGAAATAATCACAGAATCAACCAGGCTGGAAAAGACCTTTAAGATCATCAAGTCCCATCATTCGCCAGCACTGCCAAGGCCATGCTTTGTGAATGCTTCCAGGTATGGTGATTCCATTACTTCCCATAGTACTATTAGCTTTATGTGTACAATACAAGTACGTGACATGTTAAGATGATCCCCTCGCTCCTCTTTCTTTATGGCAAGTATTCGGCCAAGAGCAAGTTAAATGGCCTCAATGGGGAAAAATAAGCATAAGTAACAAATCCATATGACTGAGGTCAAAAATGACCTTTACTAATTGAGATACTGTATGTATACTCAGAGCACTTATTCCTCCTCACTGGAGGACAGTCTGCCAACAGTCTTTAGTAGTGGTCGCATGTAATTTCTGTCCTACTTCCTCATAATGTGAATGGGTCATTCAAGAGATGCAATACTCACCTCTTCAAGAAGACGTGTGACAGCATCTATATCATTGTATGTTTTAGTCATCTGGCCCACTCTTTCAGCGCATAAAACTGTGAGGAGAGAAAACAAAACATTCATCGTATTGACACTACTTTTAGGGGGAAAATATCCCTGTAATAACCCTTTGGGTTTGTGTACATTTTCCTCTTAAAATTACTTATGTCAACTTTAGGGTAAGTACATCAAAAGCTAAAGAAAAAAACCCCAACATACCCTCAAAAATAATCAAAGCCTCAAGTTAAACAGAGTTTAACTCTTCTCTTTTGCAATGAGCATTTGCTTTTGCCAGTGACAGAGCAAGCTTAAAATGTTCAAACTTTCTATTCTGAAGAGGAAAGCCTTGAGTTTACAAAAAGTGAAACCAGGTATTAAGACACGATTAGGATTCTATCATGTCACCTACTCATTGTACTACGTGCAGTAGAATTACTTCATAAATAAGCAAGCCCAATAAAGATACTATGACCTTAAGTTGATAAGAAATGGGTTCTATGTTATGAGACTGTAAAGTAAATACAAAATGCATGCAGAATAATAAATGGTTCTTATAACACCCAGACCCCATCACAGTGGCTGTAGTGTCACTAATAAAAACATGCAGACTGGATGAGAAGATTAATCGCTAAGGGGGAGCCAGTTTTGTTAGACTGCAGAAAGTATGCAGAAGTTCAGCCTACCACCATTGGTGATCCTTTTAGAAGCTGCACTGTTGTATCTACAAGTCTGCAAGTTGTCTAAAAATCCACCAATATCCAGAGGAAAAAACAGCACTTTCTGCTCTACCCTCATTTTCACTTTATTTTCACCTATACCTGTTCCTCAAATCCTGTAATTGTGGGGAAAAGGGATTGTTAATGAAGTTCAGCTGATCATATGGACCAGGGGTAATTAGGCTGCTGTAGCACTAATTGTTCCTCAGGGGTTTTACCCTTGACAATGTCAGTTAAAGCTCACTTTGACAAATGAGCTAATGCTGCCATAGCACGCATTAAGGCCGGGAGAGACAGATGAGGCCTAATAAGATTTAACTGGCAGTTGAAGGGGGAGTGTATTGAGTACAGTGACATTACGAGGAGACTGTCACACCAAGGAAACAACACTGCTCAATTTGTAAACACACAATTTATACCCAATATATAAATACACAATAAATATTTATAAATAGTTGATCACAACCAAAAGCACATCAATAATCTATCAAATGCAACAGTACATAGCTGTTGAAATGTTGGAGGATTCTTTCCCATTCAGAAATATCAGAGAGTTGCTTAAACTACAGCAAGAAGTACAAAGTACAGTTTGCTTCAATTTATTTTCCCCTTTCTGCAATTCTATTTTTGAGGATTAGATGCTAAGAACATTTATGGTATTTAGTACCATAAATAGTGCCAGTGAACTCTAAAGAATGCCATTCAAATGTATGCAAGAGATAATTCCACTTATCCAAATAATTAAGTCTGAAAGCGGCAAGGGTAAAGGGTTTACACTTCAAAGTAGTAATCTGTGGTATATCACATTACATAGCCATATAGAGAACAACTATATCACTACACAAACAAAAATACAGTGGATCTGTAGTACAAGCCCTATTACTCTAAAGCAACCAGGAGCCGCAGGAAACTGAACTCACACAGAACATAAATTGCAATAAACAAAGGGGTTAAACAGAAGCTTTCCATAAGCACTTCACATACAGATGGATGGTGTCACATCCAGCAGACTATTCTATTGACAATAAGAAAATCAACATCACCATAAGCCCTTTTTTTGTTAGACATAGCAAGTTCGTAAGTCATGCCATAAAACACTTATCAGAAACCCTGACAACAGCAGGTTATTTGCCAAAACAACTGTACACTAAATAGTTCCCTTGGTTACTACATTCCTTCACCACTATAAAGTAATGTTTGAGATAGTCATTAGCAATCTCATTTTAACTCTGTATCTAGCACTAACAGTCACTACTAACTCTGACTATGGCAACCTCACACCACCACAATTCAGGTGAATGTATAACCTTCATAACATGCAAGCTGATAAAAGGACAGTGCTTCCACAGACAGAAGAAAGTCACTCTGCGGGGAGAGTGATGATCAAGGTTGATTTGTATGGCTATTCCTTCAGAACTTGCCCTTTCATCTTTAACTCTGCAGGGTAATACCACAGCTTTATCACAACAGATGTATTAATAGCGAAGCAATAGTAATCTGGTCACCAACAGCTTTTATATCTCTAAAGTTCCATCAAATCTCTGTTGATCATTGCTAAAATGGAGTTCTTCATGTACTACTCTGTCACTGTGTAAGGAGAGGGGAGGATTGCTTCACTCGACCTCCTGCCACAGTCCTCCCGATGCACCCCAGGGTACTCCCGTCCCTCCTGACTTAAGGGCACAAACTACCAGCTCATGGTCAGCTCATCATCCACCAACACTTCCAGGTCCTTCTCAGCTGAGCTGCTCTCTAGTGGGTCAGCCTCCCATCTGTGTTGGTACCTGGGGCTCTTCCTCCCCAGGGGCAGGACCCTACAGTGGTATCTTACACATCCTCTTCAACTTCCAAGTGGAAACAAACTTCCATTGACCACATCCAATAAAATACCTCCTCCAGTCATCTACCTCCTAGCAACATGCAATAGAGCAGAAGCATGGAGCTACTAACTCAAAGGAAGGTTTTCCTCTTGGAAGGAGGACAAACTTGCAAAGAGGCTTTGCTCTCCATCCCTCAGAACCAAGGTTTGTGGGGAAGAGAAGGTGAAAAGCGAGGGGAGAGAAAGCAATTGAGAAGCGTTAAAACTCCTCAAATCTGCTAAGTATGTAGTCATTCAGCCTCCAGAGATTACAAGGTAACATATGGCCAATTGCTAGTGCAGGGATTTTCATTCCTTAGTGTTCAAAAAATATACAGATGAAAAAGACAAACTACTTTAAATAATCATTTTGAGCTCTGACCAGTGCAGTATGGAGGGGAAAAAATGCCCACAAACTCCCCATCTCTAATGGATTCTGCATAGTAGGTTTCCAGCCTGCTGGAGTCTCTGATGAGTACAACTGACACCAGTGTAAAGACAAAACAAGAGCAAATGAAGGACAGTGCTCTGTAACACAAACCCCACAGTGCCAATTTACTGACCTCCTTTTCTCACTCGCAAATCAGTACAGTTTTGCTTGAGGGAGAGAGGAAGCACAGCATCTAAAGGCATGGATGTGTGCAAACATCAAATTCAAATATATATTGCACCTCTTAATTTATTGCGAAGGGTGTGAGACAAGAAAGAATAACAAAGAAAAGTCTACATCAAGTGAAGGAACCAGAGAATTCCAGAAACAGATTGAGAACTCGTGTTCTGCTACCTGCTTTGAAACAGATGCAACAGATTCAAAACAGGAAACAAAGAACAGAGAAAGCTCCTGACACATTCGTTTCATAAAATCATTAAATACATGCTACCAGGGACATATGTGCAGTTCCACGTATTTGTGTGGTTTGTGCTGGTTTGGCTTTAACAGCCAAAGACACAAAGGACTAAATGTTACACAGATCAAGTATTTCCTCTGTCTTAAAGTACCTAGCACCATCATCAAACCCTGTAAAAGCTTGCAAATGTACTCACATCCCTGTGTTTCCCAATGTAAGTAGAGCTGAAAGGATGTACTCTTGAGTTTATTTCTTGTCATCTATTTATTGCAGCATGTGACTGGAAGCTTCTTTAAGGCTGAGAGCTCGGAATTGATTGATTCCCAAGCTCAAGATGCTCAAGGACCTTCCTGAATTGCTCCATGAAAGAGCCACCTAGCACGCTGCTTAGAGGAAAAGTGTGTTTTCAGGAACAGGAAACAGGAAGGGAAGGATCCCACTATTGGGAGCTGCTGCAATCAGCCACCACCAACCAAACAGTGGATTCAGGTGGAAGAGAAGAAGAAAGCATGAAAAATAACTCACAGGAGGCAGCAATCAAACCTCAGCCCCTGCTCCCTGCATCCCCCCTCTTCATTTTTGAGACCTATCAATGAGGGACAAACTAAAGAACTACAGGAGCCACAGGCAAAGAGGAAAGCCCAGAGCCCACTGCTTCTGTTGCCATCTATTTCCAACTACTGGGAAACAGAAAGGGGAAAAGATGTTATGGTGAAGTTCCAGTTCTGGGGCAGATAATACTGATGTGTATAATGATAGCATTCAATGGGAAGCACTTAGCGCACGGGGATTTCCCCACTACCAAATTTATTTCCTCAGAAAGTACATCAGGATAAGGGAACACTGCTCATGGACCAGAGATCTCTGGCAATTCTAATACTGATGCTTTGTATTGGCAGGTGGCAGCAGGGTCATTGTTTCATAACAGCTCCCTACCCCAAGCCTTTAACTATGGCAAGGCTGTTATATTCTTGACCAGTCATGAAGCCCTGCCTCAGAAACAGCTTCTGTCTCCCTTCTGCTCTGCTTAGAGCTCTGTCCAAAGACTGAAGATACAATGGCGAGTGCATCACATCCTAAATGTTGTGCACTGAGGTGTATGGAACACAGAACACTGACTGATCAGCTGTGCTCCTTACTGGCAGCAAACCTTAGGGGCTCTGGCAGACTCAGACTCCTCAGCTTACATTGGTTTCATTTCTGACAGGCTATTTCTGCAGTCTGAGGATAAAGCACTTGCTAACAATCATAGCTTCAGTTCTAGAGCCACTAATAGTTACTGCTCTGGCACTGGTTACTGCGAACATGACACTGAGTCGAGCCAAGCACACGGCGAATTCTCGAACTGTGATGTATTATGTATATTCGCTTTCAAACTATACCAAAAATGTCTGCAGGCTCTGATTCTGACCCAGACTATGAAGATTTTACACGTTTAAAGACAAAGATGGTACCTTCTCCCCCTCTAAAGGGAAGGTTTTGACAGTCCTAGCTAAACTGGGGCAGAGCCTTCCAGTCTATTGTTGCCTGTCACAGCCCTAAGAGAACCTGGAGAGCTTCAAAATCTTAAGAGATTCCTGCCACTGGAGCTTGAACAACGTGCTCCTGAGACTTGCTAGAAGGCCAAATGGGAACAGGACCAGCACTTCCTCCACCCTCTCCCTGCTCCCCAAGCGCAGGAGCAGGCTAGTGCCTCCAGAAGGCAGCCCAGCAGCTCAGCGGGTGGCTCTGACCCTGCTTAGAGGACAAAGAGCAGTCACAGCATGTCAACTGCTTCACAACTGTCATGTCACACTGTGGGCAAGCTCCACGGAGGAGGTGGGAAGAACAGAATGTTGTGAGCAACACATAGTCAGCAAGCACAGTCTGAGTTCAGCCTGGAGAAGAGAAGCTGCATGGAGACCTCAGAGCAGCTTCCAGTGTCTGAAGGGAGCTGCAAGGATGCTGGAGAGGGACTCTTCATCATGGACTATAGTGATAGGACAAGGGGTGATGGGTTCAAACTGAAACAGGGGAAGTTCAGGTTGGATATAAGGCAGAAGCTCTTCCCTGTGAG
>JANRGW010016757.1:0-55470 GCA_024733675.1 Psilopsiagon aymara | reverse complement strand
AGCCGGGAGGAAGCAGAGACAGGACACCTGACCCAAACTGACCAAAGGGGTATTCCATACCACAGCACATCATGCCCGCTGTATAAACTGGGGACAGTTACCCGGAAGGGCTAGATCACTGCTCGGGTTGGTCTGGGTATCAGTCAGCAGGTGGTGAGTGGTTGTATTCTCTTCCCTTGTTATTTCCCTTATCATTATTATTATTGGTGGCAGCAGTAGTGGTTTTGTGTTATACCTTAGTTATTGAACTGTTCTTACCTCAACCCACAGAGTTACATTCTTTCGATTCTCCTCCCCATCCTTCCAGGAGTTGGGGGAGGAATGGGGGGTGGGGGTCAGTGAATAGCTGTATGGTTCTTGTTGCTGGCTGGTTTTAAACTACGACACTATCTAACCAATCTCTTCACAGAATTAGTGAAAACCATCCTGCTAGGGAAAGCTGGAGTGTGCCACACAGGAGCACAGCAGCTTCCAAGTAAGGGTGCCTGTATCACTGGTGGTGAGATGTGAATTAGCCAAAAAGTCACACAAGCTATTTGAGATCAGACAACGTGGTCCTGTTTCAGAGGAAGATTGCTGTACCATTAGGAGGTGGAAGGATACGTTCATGCTATCACACAAGAGGCATTTAATTTAAATGCGTAAGTTAGAGTTAGCCTCCCTGGACTGTCTTTACAATCATTTCAGACAGACAGGCATCTCCAGAGGGTGATTCAGAGCAAAGCCTAATTTAACTGCACTTAATCACCCTCCAGCAGGGCCTCTCTCTCTCTTCTGACACATTAAAAGCCTTGCCTCTTAAGGAAAGCATCTATCTTCAGTGCTGCAAGCTGGATATCTCTGCCCCTCAGTACTCCTGAGGTACAGCAATAAAGACCATAGATTAAAGGATCAGATGAATTTGGTAGAACAAGGCCTTTAAGGTACACTTTCAGGCAGTGCTGTAGCTGTGATAATCTCAAGATATGCAAGGCAAAGTCTGTAGAGAGGTAATATGTTAACAGACAGACTTCTAAGCACACAAGTTCTTCTGCAGGCCACCTATTTTAAAAGTAGAGAAGCTGGATTTGAAATGGCTCTGCAGACAGCAGAAGAATCTGTGAATGTAGTTTAATTTGATTATTTTCATACATAGGTTGCCTACTATAGTCTGGGAAGGTGGGACACAGACAGTCCTTAGAAAATGACATCTTGATAAGTGAGAGAAGGAGCTACAAAACAGTCAGTGTTGAAAAAGAGATGTGGGTCATAATGTCCAAAAAACCCGAAACAGGAGGTGTCTCAGCTACTGAACTGAAGGGATAGAGCTGACATAGACACAACAAAAGATTGGAAAATATTTTGGCAATTAGGCTGCAGAGTACAAAACAATAATGAATATAGCCCAAGCTTAAAGGCAACTCTGTCCCTGTTGTTTTTTTTGACCTGCAGCCTGAAATGATAGTACGTACCTTGTTCTTCCTTACAATCCTCTGTTAGAAGTGCATCTCTGAATTTTCTTAAATCTTGGAGAGCTGCAGAAACTACCAACCCTTACAAATTTTCCTTATGAGGCAAACCCCTGCTAAACATCACTTAAAAATGAGCAAACAGGTGTTCTTAAACAGTGTTTGAGGAGCACCCATGCTAATAGCTCATTCATTTTGCATTACACATAAAACAAGGACTAACAATTCAATCAGGGTTTGGACTTCTGCCTGCTGAAAAGCATGAAATGCACATTCTTTGTCTTAAGAAGAAAGGCATGCAGTGAAGCAACCTTGGGTAAAAATAGATTTCGAACTCACACTGAGAGGGTCCAGGCTTATATTATTAATATTCAATGACAGAATATGATCTTTGCTGCCCACGTAGATCCGATCCTGATCTTCATCCATGAATAATATCCTGTAATCCAGGGGACTGTGGGATATTCTGTGATATTCAGAGGTCTTAGTTTCTTGCAGCTCTGAAAGAGTAAAGGCAACAAATTAGAAAAAAGTTTAGTTGACTTACTTGCATTGCAACTGCATTTCTTTCTAAATAAAGGCATTTTTGAACACAAGTGGGTTCAATAACAGAAGAAAAACTCTCATCAGACACTTGGTAATAATGTAATAGTTGAGTTGGAACGAAATTTCCTTTCCCTGTCTGAATATAATTCTTTTGTACATTAAGTAGCTAGACTTATCTCATAAAAATCAGGCACTGCTGTTATTCATTCATCTAATTAATTCTTATTTTAATGGATATAATTATTTACACCTCTGGCTTATAAGGAAGCTCATATATTAAATTAATCAATGTGTTCAATACATTTTGAAATTTATGACAGCAAAAAATGTGCACGATCAATGAAAGACCAGTTTACTTTCTTTCCCTAACAGGGAGATTCGCTAGGAATAACTTTATTGTGTTCAAGGTTAATTTTATTTTCCTTATTTTAGTTCTTCTTCACCATGCATAGTTTATTCAAAAGAAAAAAAAAAAAATGTATTCAGTCAAGCTTAAATGTGTCCATTTATTCAGTTGTTTGCGTATGAGATTTGGACCAAACTATCAGAACTGTAGAACCAGCTCTATATTTCCACTTAAAACTTTCTTCAATGAAGAGAAGTGAAAAACATCCTTTCATGTCACTGCAGGATCAAGCCTGTTGCAGCAAAAGCACAAGCATCTGCAATGTAAGTATTACTTGCTGCCCATGAGAAAGCTCAGCTTTCCCGTCTTTCCTTGGCCAATATATTTTGGCCCCCAATCAGATATTTTTCTTTTCAGTAATAACAGAAGGGATATTTCTCAACAGCTGAGAATGGAAAAATAAAACATTAATAATCAATTTGTCCTTATTTAAATATTTAACATATAATTATGCTTTCTTACTTCATAAACATTATTATTGGATTGTTTTTCCTGTGACTCTAAAAGTGTGGCAAATACACAGTACATATGAAGACAAAGCCTTGCTATAATGTTTATTCATAAATCTAAGAACTGAATCCAGACCTCTTTTGCAAACTATTTGTCCGGACCATTCTTGTAACTGTTAGTAATGCCCAGTTTTTGCCTAAAGCAAAGTTTTTGCTCATTAGTTCTCTAAGAAAACAGTAGATGTCTTATCAAAAATTAGTTATCTAAACCTTTTAGATGACTAGATCAATGTGGGCTAATGTTATATTGGAAAACAAAACTCTCAACACAAAAATATTTCTGGATATGTCTTCTTTTATAATAAAAAATTAGCATCTAAAGCATGCACTTTCTGCAAAACACATTTAGCTGGAAGCGTAATTTACTTGGAGAGCAATTTTTGACAAGCTGCAGACAGCATACAGGCAAAGACTGCAGTCTTGGGACTGAAACCTATGTACTAGAGCTCTAATTATGAAAATAACACTTATCAGAATATAATTTGCATTGATAAATATGATACATAGCTCTACTTAATTATTATAATGATTGTTAAATAGTTTCATCAAAAGATGGAAAATATCTTAAGTTACTGAAAGGTATGTAATTTTGATTCACTACATGCATTTACTTACGGTAAAATGAAAAAAAAAGAAAAAACAAACAAAAAGCAAATGAAACAAACGAATACTTCTATTTCATAAGAGAAGGCTGTGTGGAGGCCTCGTAGCAGCTTCCAGTATCTGAAGGGGGCCTACAAGGATGCTGGGGAAGGACTCTTCATTAGGGACTATAGTGAGAAGACAAGGGGTAACAGCTTCAGACAAACAGGGGAAGTTTATTTTGGATATGAGAAAGAAGTTCTTTACTGCAAGGGTGGTGAGGTACTGGAATGGGTTGCCCGGGGATGCTGTGAATGTTCCATCCCTGGCAGTGTTCAAGGCCAGGTTAAATGCACTCTTGGGTGGCATGGTTTAGTGGGAGGTGTCTGTGCCTATGGCAGGAGGGTTGGAACTACATGATCTTAAGGTCCTCTCCAACCCTAACTATTCTATGATTCTATATGTCCCTCAACAGAAGATAAACATACAATTAAGACTTACAGTCTGCACCTAAACACTTGAACTGGAACTGTACTCATTAAATGCAGATGAAAATTGTCCACATCACCTTTAGAGGTCTTTCTTCAGTGCTTGAAAAATCAATTGTTTTACTTTATTAAAAAAACCCAATCCTTTCTGTGAGCTTTTAGCTAGAGTTTTTAAAGGCACCAGGGGGACTCAGCAGCACAGTGCCATTAAAATGCAGTCGCTTTGCCTGCTCTGAAATTCTCAGACTGACCTTTCATTAGAAGCCTGGGAAGTTAGTGCTCATCCCTTTTCCTGGTGGCCTTACTAACTTTACTGTAATATTTGGCAGCTAGAAGGTAAACTGAACCTTCTCATAACCATATATTTGATGTACAAGGAAAGCACAGATAAACTGTGAGAGGCAGCGTTTTTCTGCACAACACCAAGTAAATGTGAACACGGTGATTGCACAGAGTAATGCCTCTCTTTACTGCTTCAGTGACTGATGACTGACAGTGAATAACCCATCAAAAAATATGATAAAGATCATGGTGATTCTATTTAAGCAAGAGATAAAAATAGTGTAAGATACGTTATTTCCATGCCTTTCATTTATTAAAAACCATTATTTTCTAAGATTAATAATCTCTTTGCAATGGTATTATGGGTTCTAAGTCACCTGAATAGTAATCTGCCTCCTTCAAGCTGCTGAGGAGAATACCTCATGAAATGTCACTAGACTATTGGAACTCAGTACCATCCACAAGGGGAAAGAAAGCACTGAAACAAATACTTTCATACAGACTTATTAGTTTTATTTCTTTCGGTGTTGAAGCTTCTGCCTTATTAGCCTGTTAAAGCTACTCAAGCAAGTGGAGAGGGAATTTCTAACTGATCAAATTTGCTTTTCATGTAACATAATTTACCACACAGTCATCCAAGAAAATTGTATTTTTAAAGATTTACTATCTGGGTGTTGTTACTTGGAAAAAGTTGTGGCTGGAAATATGCTGTAAGGTCTTCCAGATTCCTTTTCATCTCCAAAATGTTGTGTAAAAAATGATTCAAATATTTCCTGACCTTCAAGGCAAATTCTAATCCATGTTCTGGGAATTGAACCAAATACTCAAAGCAGCAAACTCTCCATGGAGAATGATGTTGTGGACAACTCTCTTTGAATATTAACATTTTTGTTTGACAGTAAAACAAAAGATTACAATATATTCCACATGCAAATAACTGTCATTCTTAATGATACAAGAACAATCTTTGTTCACCATTTTTTCATCAGTTAGTGAATTTAGTTTTGATTTTCATCAATTATAAAGCCAATACCAACTTGACCCATAGTGTCAGTAATCTGATTTAGAGGACAGGTTGTATAGCTCTTGTCCCTTTTAATGGAAAAATAAGAGCTGCAGTGAGCATTCTCCTCCGAACTATTATTAATGACTTGCACATTTTGGAGATGCCAGTGACTGGGAATTTTCTCCATTCACAGTGTACAGCTGACATTTAGGCAGTTTAACACCTACTCTTTAATTATCCTTCTAATTCACCACAAAAAAAGTTAATGCAAGTATTATTTTTTTAAAAGTTGTGTTCTTGCAGGAGAAGCCACACTGTATTTGTGTAATACCTATAATTAAGCCTTTGCAACACTTTGAGCACACTGTGTTGCCCTTGACAAAAAAAAATTACAGCTACCAGAGTGGTTAAATCTAGGAAGGTGGAAATATCTCACACATCCTGTTATACGCATATTGTCCAACCTGCACAAGGGTATGTGAGCTACCCATCAGGTTCTCTGAATGTCTTATTTAACCACAGAACATCAACCTTTCATCACTCCTTAATTCAAATTCACTGGTGTCAGAATGCTGAAAACACAGCCTGACTTTCCTAATGTAAGGAATATAATAATAGCTAATATTAAGAACCTAATGTAAGTGACTTCTTCAGTAGATATACTAAAATGGATGTTTGATGCATATGTCACTTAAACTAAGACAATTTTTAGCAGGACCTTTCGAAAACATGATCATTTTCTATTTGCAGACCCACACAACCACTTGTTACTGAGAAGTTCAATATAATCTGCTTTACCTTTCAGGGTTTGGTAAGCTACAGCCATGGTATGTAAGCATCCCTACCCCAAGTTCAAAGCACTGAATTTATCCACTGATATGCTGTGGATACATGAGAGAGTGCACAGTTGTCTCTGAACTACACATCAGTGGGTTTCCAGCTTAGCAGGGTTTCTTTGAGCAAAGTTAGGATGCTCTGTCAAGCTTTTAATTTATGATCCCCTGTGGTAAAGTACAAGAGATAGTATGTTTTTCTCCTCTTTCCTGCTGCCATAAGGATTCATCCTCAGAAGGTTGTTTATGGAGAAGTTCAGATCAGAAGCAGAGATTTGGTGTATGTGCCTCAAAAAAAGTAGAGAGTAAAATATATTTATAAAGCATCCAGTTTCACATGCAGCACCACAGTGAAGGGGACAAACATAGCTTTCCATAAAGTTGGGCTGCCTCTTCCCAGGGAACTTCTGCTGCCCAAATTGGTATGGATTTCATGTAGCCTGAGTGATTTGGAAGTCAGCAATACAATGCTGTTTTATTTTACTCCCCCGTGGGATATGGGATGCACCAAGGACAGGCTTTGTGTACAAATAGCAGTAGGCTTGACCTTAGCTTCTAGTTAAGGAGGCTGTAAGACTCTCTTAAGCCTCATTAAGCCTTCAGTTTGTGCCAGCAGATATGCCAGCCCATGCCAAATGTGAAACTGCAATGTAAAATCTCACCTTCTAGGAAATGGAATGAAACCAATTTTCTTTTTTTCTTCTTTATTTTTCCCCCCAGAAATAAATATTTAAATAGAATGATGCTTTTGGTTACAGCATCAGATGTAACTGGCTCCCTTTTACTCAAGAGAGCACTTCTGAACAGTTGAAAAAATAATCTGCCTAAATAAATTCTGTGAGACACTGTACATAATGTTGGTAGCATTGACAGAAATGGTTGTACCTTTAAAAAAATACGATTGGAATCAGAGATATCTGGAAAGTTGCAAAAAATCATTTCAAAAACTGCTTCAGCACGAAAAAAAGCTCTATTTTATTTTAGTTTAAATATTTTCCCTTCTAATTTGTATTGACTAACTTCTCTGTTTTGTACCTTATTACTGGAAATGACTGGAAAAGATCTAGTTCAAAGATACCAGATTTTGCAAGAGTCTAATGATTTTAATTATTGTTTCTTTGGCCTTATTTCTGATTTTTTAGTATAAAGACATGCATTATTTTTCTAGTTTGAATAGGACCTGTGGAAAAATTATGCTATTTATAATACTGCTTTCAACTCTGCGAGGATACAGTCACAGAACCATAGAATGGCTAGGGCTGGAAAGGACCTTAAGATCATCTAGATACAATGTGACTATTTGTTTAATTTTATGTATGGAAAGAGAACAAGGATTCTGAATATTTCTTTTCAAACCTTCAGAAAGAGTCACCCTTGCACTGCCAATATTTCTTTTCTTTGAAGAAATCTGTATTGATTCCTTCTACTTAAGGGTGTGAGATAAAAGAGTTGTTAAAGCATTTTTCCACTGCTCGTGCAGTGTTCAAACTAAAACTCGATCCTCAGCCCATTCTCAAGTGAAGCTGATTATAAATGGGTACGCAGACATTTGGCCAAAGAACCATAGGCAGCCAGATGTGCTACTAGTGAGTCCCTCGCGTGTCTTAACCACATGGGGCCCAAAAGCTCTCGCGGACCTTTGACCTTTTCTTTATCTCTTTATCTCTTCTTCATGCATGAGAAGTCTTCACAGTTTTCTTTAATGCTGTTACAATGAAATTTAGCTTTTTATATAAGAAGGTAATAGGTTTATAAGGACTGGAAATCACAGATGTTCACACTTGCAAGCTTCCGAATCTGTTTGAAAGAAGTTTAATTGCATTTTTATAAAAAAAATTAAGAGTGAGAGGGAAGAAAATAGATTTACAAGTGCTCATAAAATCACAGGCTAACTAATTAACAAGATCACTTTGAGGAGAGGTGAAGGGGAGTTCAGAGAGTACAGGCTGAAACAGGGGCCCTCTTTGCTCAGAGCAAAAATGTATAATTTGCTAGAAGGAAATTTAATTGCTGTATTTGGAGTAAGAGTAAATAATATGGAAATGTCAATGATATCTAAGAAGGATCTGGTTTAAATACACACCTTGAATACTTATTGGTATATTTGCTGAATTAGTTGAAAATGGAATTGCAACATTGCTGGATTGAGATAGTGCAGTCTTTTATAAATAGAAATAATGGCACCAAGGTGAAGTCTTTGGAGAATCAGGCCCTGATACCTCAGCGCCTAGCATGTCTGAAGAACAATCTTTCACCTTCAGCAGCTCAACATACACATTAGGAGCAGTAAAACACTCAATAGCTCTTTGTGAAGGGGACCATGTGTTGATATGAAAAGACATACCAGTTAACAGTTGACCTTAAGCAGAGCGTTCACATATGCCAGTTAGATGAGTCTCTTTTTAACAATTTACCAGACACACAAAGGTCTTAAAATCCTGGTAATTTGTAGACTTTAAAAAGATCACAATGGAGTATTAACTCGCTTTTGATCTTAGGGCTTTTTAAAAGTTGTACTGCAAGGGGAATCACTCATGAACAGAGTGTGTTTCATTAAAATTATCAAAAACTATGAGAGATGTTTTCATTTTGGATTTGCTACTTTGAAGAATAAAGGAGGGGAAGATCTACTAAGTGTGGGCAGCTGCCACCTCTGTGCAGAAGGAATGGGCTTTCTAAGCAAAGGCAAACACACAATGGGAGAAAGTCACTTACTTTTGTGTGGCAAAATGTATTAAGATGGCTCTGTGGCACACTCATCAACCCAATGTACCCCACAAAGTTAAGTGCATTTTTACTGAAGCTTTACATCATGAAGAACAGACACTATTCAATGTTGATTCTTTTTTACTTACACAGATACTGTCATGATGAAATCATGCTACATTCCACAGTAGAAACCCCACTCCAAAACAAAGAGGAAAAATATATCAACTTTTTCCAAACTGCAGTTGCACAGCTATCCTGAGTCTTGCCAAATATTCCAGTATTGAGATTCCTTCATTGAGAATTATGCAAGACCACCCACACCCTCCAGCCAGCCAGTCTCGCTAGGCTGTAGACACTTACAGACATCATTTTCAGATTACTCCTTCACTTGCCTCATTGTAAACCTGGAATAAGTCTATATAGGTATTTCAATAAAAACATTGAAAATCTGGCTTCTTCTTTTTAATAAGTAGTGCGCAGTTATAATTTTATTGGTCATCAACTTTATCCCTTTTTATAATTGCAGTTTATGAGTTTTGAGAAATCACAAATACTGCCACTGTACAGAACTTTCCAGAAGTTATCTGATTTTTCAAATACTACCTTACTTATTTCTGCCCATTTTTTACCTGTCCAGCTTTTTAGTCCCAAATACAGATAAACATCTTTGGCAAGTATGAGAAGCCATAAAGACAGGCCAACTGGGTTTAAGGTTACTGCAGCTGAGTTAGCCATGTCGGACGGGAGCCAGTCTCCTGTGTATCTTGTGTATGACAGCTCTGCAGCATGCAAACTGCTCTCCAAGAGTTGTAAGCTGCATACTTTGAAGTCGGCACAGTTAAACAGAGTTTACACTTTTGTTTCTTCTCAAAAGACATGGAAAGGATCCTTGCCACATTGCCTAAGACTGCACAAGCTCAAACCATCTCTCCCTCTAGCCTGGGTGCACACAGTGGCTTTGCCATTGGCACTCAAGATGGATTTGGTTTCCAGATGAAGGAGTGAGAAGCTTTGGGTCACAAAGTATGACATAATTTTTGAGAAGGAGTTAAGAAAAAAACACCACTCCTGTGGAGAAGTCAGACAAATTCCACATAATTTTATTTCTTCTGGGAGCAATATATCTTTTCATCATTATCTCTTGTGTTTTCTGTAATACTCCTCTTTCTAGTAGACCAGCAATCATGCCATGGGCGGAATGGCTGTGCTCTCTCCTGCAATGCTTAGTCTCACAAAGAAATGTTCCAAGTAGCTATCAGACTCACTGCCCAGCTGAAGCTCTGACTGTATGCAGACACCAAAGCTCTTTGATCCAAATTTAAAGAAAGTTATGAGAAATGAAAGCAAGTGCATTATTGCAATTGCCTGTCTGACAACTGAATTAAAACTGAAGTTAATGCTGCTGTCCAAGTCAGAACTGGGCAACAACTTGAGACTTCAGAGCTGTTCTCCCATCATATTCATCTTCATCCTGTTTGTCATGAGTGGGTTCACCTCTGGGTGTACAGTGAGGTCTGAGTTGACTTCTCATTAGTTTTGCATCTCATGCAGGCTGTTATTTTTGTGATAAAAAAAGCAAACATTTTTAGGCTTAGGTTTGAGTATCTGACTGCTCCTCACAAATTAATGTGACAGATTATGTCATCTGGGACGTTTTTGAATATTGGGGATCAAGGGAGAGTGTAAGTAAGGTTGAGTGAAAGGGAGGTTATTTCACTGCTAGAGTTGTCTTTGCAAGTTTATCCTTCAGTTTCAATGTTAAGAGTACAATTTGTAGGCTTACTGAGGTAGCCTGTAGACAGTGAAGCCATAATCAGCCCTTTGCAGAACTGACAGAGGCAGCTGCTCTCCAAATGTGCAGTTTTGAGGTGTTAATACATTTTCACTGACGTACTGACAACTGGGCCTCTGAACTCTAATGAAGAACTACCAAATGTTGAAAAATAATTAATACCTTAAATATTAAAATATGATAGCAGTCTCATAACTTCTTTTCTAACCAAAAGAGCTCTTCACATTAACTCACATGCAGTCTTTTTCTCACCTAGCATACGGTTGCTAAGATGCTGAATTACTCTTGTTGGTAGAGCTAATAAAAACTCATTCAGAAAGCACAGTTCAATCACTGCAATATTTCATTATGGTTTCTTTAATAAAGTAAGAACCCACTCCACTGTGGTGAGGCAGAGGAACTCTTTTCATTATATTCCTTTCTCTCCTTCAAAGAGCAACCTCCCCAGAGATTCAAACAATTTCTGTATATCTAGGATTGGCATTACTGCCCTTGCTGCAGTAATCCTTGCCTTTATTGATGTTACTAACTTCAGCTGCAATTTTAGCTATATCACATTACCCATAGATCCCCTTAAAACATATTCACCCCTTCTTTGGCAGTCCCATTTCACCCTTACTCTGTATAAAAAATGGCAACTTTGTATACGAAGACTTGGTTACAGTTTCATTACTATTATCATCTTTTTAATCAAATTAGGATTAGCTATCAGGCATAAAGAGATCCAGATAAATCTCAGTGCTTAGTTTTTATTCATTCTTCAGTAAAATAATCTAAAATTTACTAGCTATGAGCTGAAGAAGGCCTTGAGGGCAGTATTTCATATTCAAAATAATTTTATTAGTAAATTCATTTCAGTGGACTGGTGAATTAAAAAGTAGTGCTTTTAGACACAGACAATTCTGAATGCAGAGAGATGCTCGTAAAAGAAGACAAGTTTGCCATAGCAAAATAAGGAAACAGCTATGTGGAATGGTGGGTACAGCATACAACTAGGGAAACCACTGTTTCTCTTTTATAGTGGTTTTTCTTGTTTTCTATCAGTATCAGCATCAGTATCAGTATGGCACCAATGGTATGCATATACCTGGTGTCTATACGCTCTTGTCTATATATGAGATAGACAAGAGTGTATAGACATATACCTCTATATACCAAGCCTAGAAAGTTAGCAAGCTCTTCTTTTCATCTGGGAAGGATAAAAGAAACATTTATTCTCACTCCACTATGTGAGAAAACAAAGCAGCCAGAGGTCAACAAATGGCATCCCCCCTTCAGTGAACCTTCAATGAACCCCTACTCAACATGATGCCAGAAGGGTCATCATATTGGAGATAACAAACTTTACTGAAAGAGACAGCCACACTTGATTACACAGTTCTATCACAACTGCATTTATCCAAATCTCCTCTTGGTAATTCTACTTCTAGAATAGGAATATTAGAATAGTAAAATACTTCTCCACAACATTCTTCATTCCTTTTCCTATATTTCTTTGTTGTTCTGTATGGTTAAATTACCCTGTGTAGCCCAATTTGGGCTCTTTGATTAAATTGATTCTGCATCCAGGAGGCCACCCAGCCTTTTGCATTGAAGGGAAGCAAGCTGATTTCAAAACGTGGGTGTCTGGGATTCCTCCTGAAGCCAAGGAAAGTTTGGTTTGTGAGAAGAGAGAAGGTCAAGCCTATCCTTAAATGTTTTCCTGTTGTTTTTTTCCCTTGAAATACATTTCTCTGGTATATTAAATGAAGTCACTTCCATCAGGGAAATAGCCATGTGGTTTCATCAGATTGTACATTAAGGGTTGGGTTTTTTCTTTTCAAATTACTGTAATGCCACGACTTGCTTCCCTGGATACAGAGTTTGGCTCTGTCTCCAAGAGGACTTCAGGGGTAGACACAGTATCAGCACTGTTTGTGCTGCTGAACACCTAGGATTATTTTGAAAACTTTTAATATTAAATTAATTAAGACAGGTTTTTTTAAAAAGTCAACTTCAAAACAAAAATGTATCCAAGCATGTGTGCAGTGAAAACGATTTTATTTAAGCTTACTTTATTTCTCTATGGATCTGGAAGCTGGAAGTGGATCTGTGACTGATAGGTGTCATTCATGAGATGTAGCTGTCCTTAATGCTCGGCCAAAGGGAGCAGGAGTGGTGCGCACAAGTTCCACAGGGGGATGTGTTCAGTGCGCAGCATGCTTGCTGTTTAAACACACAGAATGTTACTGTATTTCACTCTTTTTCACACCATGAAGACTGACACAAAGACTGAATTTAGGACACATTCCAGAGCTGCATGCTACCATCAATCTTCAAGTGATCACCAGCTGATATTTGGGTGCACAATAAAAGCCATGTTTAGTGAGCTGAGCACAGCCTGATGGATTAGAGCCCACTCAAGTCTAAATCCTACTCTGCTGGTATTTTGCTCTTTGACATGTCACATAAACTCTCTGAGTTATATACGCAAAGTGGAAGTAACAGTTTGGCAATTTATTTGACTGGGTTTTTCTGGGGCGGCACTTGGTAATGTACAGAAAAAAAGCCTTTGAAATTAAAATGAAAAGGCTGGAAGAAGTTATTTCAAGTGTGTTTCACATGAAAAAAAAAGATTTTTGTTTGTTTGTTAGTTTGAAGTCCAGAGCCTTCAGACTTAATAAGCTCAGCCAAAACTCTGGTTTGGATTTGAGAGATAACTTTTATGCTTTTCTGTTTAGATTTCATCTGAATGGGAAGACATTTAAATAAATAAACCTTCTGCAGTCACTCAAGCTGTGTTTAAACCAGACTAGCCTTATTTATTCAGCAGGATGAACATTTAGTATTTGGCCAAAAGAAGGAAAAAAAGTATAAGAATTCCTCCCCTTGCATTTCCACAAATATATATATATAAAAAATAAGATAAAACCTACTTGTTTGTATTCAACTCTCAGTTATAAACCATCTCGTGATTACAACATTACTACTGCTTTTAGATAATGGTAGGCTCTAACAGGGGTGAGCTATTGGTTCATTTGAATGTGCTGAACACCAGCAAAGAGAAAAAATAAGATAACTCATTGTTTGCAGGTAAAAGAAGAGTCAAGAAGAGTAATGTACTCTGACAATCAAAGTACTATATGGACCTCCTACATAATCAGCATTGAAACAATATGTTCAAGGGAGGAAGGACTAGAACAGCAATTCTAAACTGAAGGCTATTTAGGTTGCCAACAGAGTGGCATGCTGCAGGTATAGGAAGAAAATGGTAGTGGACAGTATGGGAAAGAAATCAACCACAGACAACCACTTAACCTTCATAACAAACT
The DNA here is from genome assembly GCA_024733675.1 of Psilopsiagon aymara. NCBI lineage: Eukaryota > Metazoa > Chordata > Aves > Psittaciformes > Psittacidae > Psilopsiagon > Psilopsiagon aymara. The sequence continues at coordinate 41,558 of JANRGW010016757.1, read as the reverse complement.
ACTAATTGTAGCAGAGGAAGATGTAAGTGTCTTCAGTATGTAACTCTGTGTTCTTGATCCTGAAATAAAATCAAAATTGTGCTAATTTTAAAGGCAAAATTGATAGACTGTGTCCTTTGTGTATGTCCTGTACTCATATTTTGGAAGCATAAGCAAAATAACATGGCTATTCATTTAAAGCATAATGTACACATATCTAGAACAAAGGAGATTTGTTTCATGATCAGAATAGGGAACTTTAAGAACTCCTGGGCACTTGCTCTCTGACCTTCAACAAATCTCTCACCCTCCATTTATGTCAGTTTAACCATCTGCTATATGTTTATAACAACACTTACCTGTCTTTCAGAATTACTATCAAGTTCAGCTAATGTATGTTTGCTAAAAAAAACCCAAAGAATGGCATTTTTATGTTCAAGGTATTAGCTTAATTCATGTTCCTGATACCATTTAGGCTTATTGCATAATACATTTAAATTATTCCATTATACAGGTACACATGCTTAAGTGTTTCAGTGTTGTATAAAGTAATTCCACTTAATGCACAATGCATTTCAGCTCCTTTAAATAGATAATGTCATGAATTCTATTGTAGTGGAAAGGAAATCTCTACCACGTTGTTGTGATAGAGCAAATAGAGACAGTTCTGAATAGCTTTTAAGCAGCATTTGTTTACTAAAGGCATGTAAACTTCACTGAATTTGCTCATGAGGAGGAATGCCAAAGAGTGACCTTTTGAACTTTTAACTTGAACGCAAAATATTTTTAACAGGTTTAAGACTTTTAGCTAGTGTTTATTTAATAGGGCTTTCACTATTATGTGAGACATATTTTGACTAATTCTATTTAACAGCTTCACCTTCATAGCATTTCACAGTATACTTCAACTGGTTATCAGTTATGAAAAACTGAAAGCAATTGGAATAACTTTTAACTTTGTTAAACTGATTTCTCATAGCTGCTCTTCTTCCTTGCCTCTGCTTACTATTCAGTGCTGGGTTATTGGGTGGTTTACTGGCACTGAAAGTAAACCTTGAATCCTCTCTATAAGACACGTATTGAGTGTAGAATAAATAATTTCAATTTATTTGCATGCCTTTTTGGTGGCAATCTATTGTAAAGCCTAAATATTACTCACTGAAGTCACTGCAATCTAGAGATACTTATCTTTATCATTTTACTGCAGAAGTTATAAAATCTTTCTTACTAAAACCCTCTGTATAAGATTGTAATTAGCCTGAAAATTGTTACATTTTACACAGCTCTGGGTTTTATGATCACTGACCAGTAGTCTGCTGATTTACTTTACCACTGAATTGCTCCAAATGTTCCACTTTCAACACTGATAAAATCAACAGAGAACCAATGGTGCAAAATATGGATAAAGTATTAGAAATCAATTCTTATCTCTTCAACCATTAGAAATGCAGACTCCAAATTTATCAAATTTATCAGCTGACCGCAAGTAAAATTCCAGAAATTACTGAAATATAAGCTCAGGGTGAGAAATGAACTAGAAGTTCAGATGTTTGAGCTCTACTCCTCTTATTAATACTGAACTAGAGTGCAGGCAAACACTCTCAGAAATGCGAATCTCAGCTTTGCAATACCTGTCAGACTCTTTCTGGTACAGCAACCATAAGGCAGAATGGAGGAAGAGCACAAGTACCAAGCTTCTTCAGGAATATTTCAGGCATTAGCTTTCTGCCACTTTTTTAAGGCTACAACAGGCTGCTTGGTGCAGATTGGTAAGGTCTAACCATGAATATCCAGCTTGGCAAAGAATTTAGGGAGAGAAATGATTTTGCTCTGCATGTCAATAAACCTGAGGCAGCCACTTCCTTTGACAACCTAAGGCAAAGAAAAACACTGTGCAGGGCATGCTTAGTAGTACAGCTTTCATTTAGGGAAATTTCTGAATATGAGCTAGGCTGGATTTTCCTGAATTTATATTCTAATCTTAGGCTCTTAATTCCCACCTAGATATCAGTTTAGGTGAATAACCGGTGTATTGAGCATGTGCCTTGCTATTCTTCCTTTCTCTAGTTCACTTACCCTACTCTAACTTTGGGCATGTCACAACTACTATCATCTCTTCTATGGGTAAACTCTGTACAGCAATGTCACTTTACATTCCAAAGTAGGTCTACCAAAAGAATTCACCAATACCTGTTGATTTCCTAACAAAGAAAACATTTTGGAGTCTGATGAAATATTATTATCATTCCCATTGGTTCTTCGTCCCCTTTTGCATGCAGCACATTGAATGATCATGCAGATACAATATTGGTAAGATCAGATGTCTGACCCCTAAATCTCATCACAGGAAGAAAAGTGGGCTGTCCTGGACTTGTCCCTGCCTGTCAGATGGCTCATCCCTTTACCACATCAAATCAATGCACAGTAGTCCAGAAACAGAACAACATAGAAATGATTAACAATCTACAACCTGTAAGATAAAGAACACATGAAATTCATCCATCAGTGTTTCTGACACTGAATGAGATGGTCACAAGTCTTGTAGTGCCAGAAAATACATACTCTTCAGGCTTGAAACATGACAAAACAATGAGAGCAGTGTATTTTTTAGAGTTGGGTATGAGAAAAGGGAAAACAACAGTCAATGAGTATTCTGAGGAGAACCATTCTGCTGAAGGAGGGAGAAATAAAGTAATTGTTCTCAGGTGTTTTCTGGAATTCGGGAAAGGACAGTGACACAAGAACCTAACTCATCCACACTAACAGGATTTTATTTTCTGTCACTGATTTCAACCTTTTTCTGCAGGTTCCTGTTTTGTTTTGTTTTTCTCTAGTGATTACAAAAGAAGCCTGGATGACTAACTCAGACTAGATACTTAAGATTTAGATGACAAGACTAGAAGTAGGCGAACTTCCTCAACATGTTAAAAATACACCTGGTATTTACTGACCTGGTACCTCCAGGGACATGTGTAACAGTAACAATAAAAAAGATAAAAATGTCTGAAAACAGCAAAAGGTTTTGGGCTCTTTTCAATGAGCCATTGAAATAAAAAATATCTGATTCTTTATAAATATGCTGAACTCAAATGTAATTGCATCAAAAACCTCCAAGCAGGCCAAAAATCACAGAGACAGGAGTGTAATAAATTAACTTGTTGGGTTTATCATCTTAGAAAGCAAGTGACACATAAGGAGAGGAAGGAAGAGAATACCATAACATATCTGCAATTTGAATACATTTACATTAATTTCCTGCTAGCATTGAATGCCACCTAATATGCCCCTGCCCCTCACACACTAAGCCAATGCAAACCAAAGGCCCAAAACTCACCATTTATAGAAGCAATCAGGATGTGATTTTTCCTACATGTAAAAAAATAATCACATGAATAAATGTTTGCAAGTCCACTCCGGCTGCATTTTACCAGTATTTTGCAGCTGTTCACACAGAGCACTCTGCAGATTATATAATTAACACAATTTTTTTCTCCATCACTTCTGCAATCCCTTCTCCCCCTCTCTAACGAGGCAAATAACTATGCTTTTCACTGCACACATCAACTGACATAAGAGGCAGTCCAGGTCCAAATGTGAACTATAGAATACTTCCAAACATTGGTTAACATTTCGTTTCAAAATGATAAAATGCAGTTGTTAAGGGACAATTTTTGTGCTGTGCATTGGCCCTCAATTTATTAGCACATTGCAAACATTCTGCTTCAAGTAGCTAACACTTAAAATCTATTCAGTTGTTCAAATGTATTTTAAATATCTGACAAGGTTATTTATAACTACTGTATTATTTTAATTAAAATAAGATCTATCAATTACATTAATTAATAGTAGTAGAGTGTGAATGTGTGCCTAACAAGTGAATACAGAATGTAATTTGAACTGTTTTTCATGCTGTAATGATACTGTTACTCAGGAAACAGTAGTAGTTGGCTATATTTAATTGAACAGGGGAAACTGTGTCAATAGCCTTGGGAAAAACATTCTAATCAGAAATGAGCAAATATTTAAACAAGCTTGCCTCTACTGGAAAAAATACAATAGGAAAGGCATGAAATAACTGCTGACGATTAAGATGTGAGGACATAAAAACTTGCATTACCATTCTGGAACAGACAAAATATTAAAATATTCCCAGAATCTTGCCTGTTTTGCTTTACATCAAGGTAAAAAGCACTTAATTATTGTGGATGCATATGTCAGAATACCACACTGTATTAAGGGACATGTAATTTCTGATTCAATTTCATGACACAGGAGACAGTGCTCCTAAATCTGTTGTCTCAGTTTGCAAATTCATTAAATCAACGCATATTTGCGTATGTCTTCCCTCTAAAATTGCAGTGAGTAGCTGCTGAAAGCCAATGGACCTGGCTTTTAGCTGACATTACCCAAGATTTTTTAATGGGAAAAAACTGTATTTCTGATGGCAAGGATCTTTTAGATTAATTTAGCTCAGATACTGGCCAGCCGTGCAACTGTGGGTGCATCATTTCTCCTTCTGGCTTTGGTCTGACTTATTTATTTAGATTACAAACTCCTCAACCTGAGGCCACAGACAGATTCTGAACCTCTGTGCAGAAGGGCAGGGACAGCGTATTTCATAATCTCAGTTTGTTGTAATATCAATGCAATAGTGGCTTAAATAATTTGGAGGGTGTTCATTCAAACACCTGTTCTTTTTTTACTAGTTTTTAAACAGTGCTTTTGACTGAAAGATTTTAAATAGTGTCAGAGCAGTATTCTTACTAGAAACTTTCCTTCAGGTTTTCTCCTGTTTGCTTCACCCTGTTGGGAGATCCAGGATAAATATGCTATCATTGCTATTGAGTCACTCAACCACATTCACAACTCAAAACAAAGCCAAATCCTCTGTGGCTGTTAGGATTACAAACAATCTAAGCATAATTTTCTGGAGAAAAGAAACACACAGGAAAGTGATATGTGACAATTACTTTTGAATATTAAACAAGGCCTGTCAGTGGAAGGTCAAAACTACCTTGTAGTGCATCACAAACCCACAGGCCGCAGCTCAGGACTGCCTTTGAATTACAACAGACATGCAAATGTATAGGAGCAGGAAAAGCAAGGGTGTTCTTCCAAAACCTGATTGTTCTATGACCCTTTCTGACTCAGTGAATGTATAAGCAATTAACTGGGGGCTCAGGAGGTCCATTTTAAGAATTTCAGGTTACTAAAGGTAGGGACATGGCTTGCACTAGTGTTTCTTTTCCATTAATAGAGTCAAATCCCAAGATGTGAGTTCGTCCATACACTGATCAGGCAGGCTGTATAAACCTAAACCTATACAATCTGCAGCAGGCATCTTGTTTGAAGTACTGAATTTAGAAACCCAGTTTCTAGAATTTATGTATATTCTTACTGAGAAAGAAAAACAGAGGGTTAAACAGAGCAGAGGAATAACTCAAATTCTCTGAAGCTCCCTCTGAAGGAAGCTGCCCTGATTTATTGAGTTGAAACAGAGCCTTGAAGAGGTGAGGTTCTAACTCCAACTAAAAATAATTCTCAGTTTGCTTATCTGCACAAGGGCACACCTAATGGTGACAATTCCCTATGAGATCTCAGAACAGCTGGAAAGTATACCTCCTTGTAGAAATTTCATGCACATTTTTACAAACACCAGGCCCATAGGTCAGTGGTTATGTATTTTTTCTTGCACATATTTTAGAATACTGCAATGTCACTCGTGTCTTTCAGAGGTATCATTAGCAACAAGAGAGTAACAACTTGTAACCTTACTTAACAGAACTTCCATCTTCCTTGTAAGGCCTTCCAAAGAAATTAAACACTTTCAGAGCTGATCTAGCCTCTGTTGATCTTTACCCCTGCACTAACCTCTTCTGCAATTAGTGGAAATCATAAGATTCTACTGAAAGATTAGTGGCTGTATCTTCTATAGGACAAAGAGGTTGAAATAGAACAGAAACTTCTAAAGAACTCAAACAAGGAGCAAGAAGAAAATAGGGATAGATTTTCATCTGCTACAGCTGTAATATGGTCTACTCCAGTAAAATATTAAGCAATTAAGAGTCCACTAGGACTTCTCAGGAATACAAGCTTACAATCTTTGCATGATCTGTTGCACCAATTTTTAATTTCTGATTAAAAACAAAAGGTGAAGAAAGACAACGACGTATCAGGGAAAAGAAAGAAAACAAGAAAGGAAAAGACAATATTTGGGTTAGTTAGTACAAATGGCAATAGTGATGTCAGTGTTTTAAAATACATGACAAATACTGAGAGATAGGAAGTTAAATTTTAGCTGGAAGTTGTAAATAAATACTGGGCTGCCACAATTATGTATTGCTATTCCAGCATAGGAAATAATCAACAAGCAATAACAGGGTTATGGAGGTAAAGGGAGGAAAGAGAGACCAAGAAGAGGAGAAAATACTGTTCTAGAAATAAGATTGCCAGTAAAGCTGAAAATTGGTTCGCATGCTATTTTCCTGCCCCTGTCTCAATGCAGTCTTGCTTGGATGCATTTAAGAACAGCCATTTTCAAGAAGCCTTCTCAGTAAAGGAAATAAAGAAGGATGGTGGAAGGATATTTCTCATACATTTAAGATGTTAATTTATCTATCTGATAATTTATTTGTCAGACAGCATTAATAGACTTCATATTCAAAGCAAAATTGAAACTGTTTGTGGAACATAAACATAAAGCAGAACACAAGCATCTGTCAAAAACAGTTGCACCTTTGTAAACAAGACAAAGAAGGGAGATCAGAAACACAAAGAGTGAAACTGACCTGCCAAAAGTCATCCAAGACCATTAAGTTGGAAGTAGGCATACTGCCAAGGCACACTTTCATATTCTGTGAGATCCAGGGTAGTATTTTGACCTTCTTTATGCAAAGGGGAAATCATTTGGGATTGGTCATTGCTGAGGAGTTTGTGGCAGAGCCATGATCCCTTCTCATAGCCCAGTGCAAGTTGGCTCTTCTGAAGGTTTTCCAGTGTCCTTGGAGGAACCAGCTACTCTGGCTGCATACTTGCATGGGCAGCAACTAAACAGCACATGCTTGAGGAGAAAAATGTAGAACCTCCTACTTCAAACAGACATTAATGGTTTGTGGCTTAACTAAATATAACAAAGGCTGAAAACAAACCTGTCTTTCCTTTTTTTTTTTTTTCCATGGGTTCCAATTTTGCTGTGCAGTGACCAAGACATTTCACGAGATTTAGTCCAAAGAGGCCCAAATTTGACTGTTCTGGGAGGATTTCTGGGTTGTATATCCCCAGAAAGCCTGTCAGAAGGTAGTTGGCTTTTATAAAGCCCACGCTAATAGGTTTCACTCCCAACCTCCTACATTATAGAAAAATTGAGCTAAGATATCACTCAGCCCATCTGCTTCTCCTACCTCCTAAGCATGCTTCTGTTGTGTTTTAATGGTATATATTCCACTTGGTTAACAGCTACTAATAATAATGTTTGAGGAACTAGGAAAAGTTTGATGTGGGCAAAAAGAAGTATATTTTATCTTGTAAACTTTGGGGAAAAAAGATGCCCACAGATATTCTAGAAAGAAATAAGTATGCAACCTAACAACTGAATTTTCAGCACACAGCAGTCTCCAAGTACAACATACAAAATGGCAATGCCTTGTCACTGACATTGAAGTCCACTGACAACTCTTAGGTTTCCTAACTTTTCTTATTTGACATTTGTTACTCTTGCTACATTTAATATGCTTTGCACTGAGTGTATATGAAGATATTTGTTGTTTCTGTTTCCTATTAGCAAAGGATTTATGTAACTGCATTAGAATGCCATAACAATGAATAAAGTCATCACCGCCCTGAAAACAAAAAAATCAAAAAATGAGAGAGAATAGGAAGAAAAGAAAAAGAAAACTCAGATGCACATTCAGAGAGAAAAAAGTTCTACAGTTCCCTAAAAAAAACCCCATGTATTTCAGCCATGTATGTATATCTTGGCAAGTCAATGTCCCAAATGCAAAACGTAAGGGATTTGGCCCAAAAAGTAGAAGAATTTTTGAACATTGACATGTCCAACAGCAGAGATGTGCTTCAAAGAAAATTCAGAGAGGAAGAAGAAAGTATGTTTGCCCCTGTGTGCTCAGAAGGAAGCAGCAGGATATGCTTGTCTCCAGTTAACCTTGCCACTCTTTTTCTTGTCATCAAAAGAGGTGCAAATTTTCATTACTGTTATAAATATCACTGCCTTGAGAAATATTACACAAGTCAAAAGTTCAGAGACAAACAAATAACAAACAAACTAATACATTTGGCAAAGAAGCATTCAGAGCAATCTGAATAGTGAGATGAATGTCATATTTTTTGCCAAACATTGGTCTACACTGATAGGAATGAGGAGGAGCGTGACTAAATCTAACTCAACACCATTTCTGCAAAAAGAGATGGGGAGTTGAAGATTTAAGAAAAGAAAGCTACTGGTACTGCAAAGATCATAAAGCAATCTTGGAAACTAGCAAATTATTTCTGTCTTGTAATGGAAACAGAATAGAAGAAGATGACTCAGTCTCTGTGAAATACAACAATAAAACTTTCTCTGTTCCTCCAAAATGAGGCCAGTTACTAAGATTCAAAGAAATTTGGTAATTTCTGCCCTGAAACCTTATTGTGAATGTTGATTCCCACTATTCTTCTACAGCTCAGCTAGAAGAACAGCTAAGCCCTCATGGGAAATGTGGTAGCACCTCCAGTTTGTTCGGAAGTGTCTTGGTATTTCCTGAAGCTCAGTTGCTTTTTCAGAGACTTTCCTCTGACACAAACTGAAGCATGATTTCAGACAAAGAGATGGTCAATTATCTATGCAGGCTCACACAGGGCTTGGTCCAAGCCCGTTAGAGACCTCCCAAGTTTTTGTTCCAGGACACACCAGGCTCCACACGCGGGGTCGTGTGAATGGCTGCAACCCTTACATCAGGGCACTTGCAGAGGGCGGCAGGGCATGCTGGCCAGGGGCTGAAGCCAAGGACTTCTGCAAGGGAACATGCTTTACAGCAGGCACTCCTGAGCTCTTCCTAGAATGCAATACCCTGGTCCTTCTGCTCAGCAAATTCATTTTCCCACTGCAGGGTAACACATCCTGGCCTGCATCAGTACAGGAGCAGTAGAAAACTAAGACATGGCAGCAACTGATGCGAGGGTGACCATCATGTGAATGCTTCTTCTGATAAAATACATATTACCAGGTATAGTATTAGCAGCAATAGAAAAACTTCGCAGACAAAATAGAAATGCAATATAAAACATTATTTTCAATAGGTCAGGGAGACAGGGTACACTTTGTCAAACACTGCAACGCTAATTCCAAGCAGAAGAATTAAGCCTGAGAAAGGACTGAATACAGATGGAATGAAATTTGCTTTCCAAACTTATTGTGTTTACACAAATCTAAACTTTACTAAAGTTTTTTTGTTTTTCTAAATCTAAACTTTATTGAGGCTCTCCCCATCAGTGCAACTGAGCTCTAAAAACAGGCCACATAATAATGAGGGTTTAGAAAATGTTTCCCAGCATAAATGTTTCACAGAAGTTTCATTTCTTGTCTAACACTGCACAGGGAAATCATAAATACTATTTAGAAATACATAGGTATTTATGGAGTCATAATACATTTGTATCTGTTGCAACTAGGATTAAGCTATGTACAGTTAGACCTGCAGGCTAAATTATAGCAGGTTTAATTAATTTGTTAGAGCCATATAAAGTATTCAGCTTTCTAAGTACAACAATTTTATTCATCCAAGCTGACTGGATACCAATAATTACCTAACAGCAAATCTAGCTAAAAGACAATGCAAGCATTCAAATAGCAAAAATTACATGTACCAATTAGTTAATATGGTAAAAGCAGTAATGGAAGTGTTCACAGCACAAGAAAAAAATGTGATAGAAAATAGTATATGAAAATAGTAAATAAAAGGGATGCATTACTGGACTTGATAAATAAACATTTTGTCTCTCAGAATTATTTCCTTCTCCCTCCAGGGAAGCACACAGCCTCACAGCCATTGTCCAGGAAGAGTCCTATTCCCATTTGCTACATATATGCAGGGAAAATCAAAGGGATTGGTCTGCTTAATTTTTGGAGGTTTCACTCTTGAGTAGGATTGGTCTACCTGACCATACTGATGTACCCTCCTGTGACCAGACAGCTGCTTTGGCATGAAACTTAGTATTCTTTCTTTTGGATTTCACTTAGGAGAATAAGATGTGAACTAGTAAGATGGAACTGTTCATTTAGTCTCATAGGTCCTATAAGGAAACCTAGCAGAAGGAAAGAAACTGGACCATTGTACCTCCAAAGAATCAGTTTCTTCTTACATGCCATTCTGAGTATTAGATTTACAAATTTAGGTCACGTATACAATGCAATTTAAAAAAATAGTAACCAACATTTATGTTGCAGCAGGTAATAAAACAATAACATGCAGTAACACTGCCCCAGGGATCTCAAACCACTTCAATTAAGTCTTAAAACATATCCTGGAGAAGAGTGAACACAGCACAGAGAACACATCTCTCAACAAGCAGCTCCAGGTTAAAGGGAATAACTGTTTCATACCACACAGCAAACAACACTCAAGCTTGGGGGTAAGAAGAAAAGTGAAGCCAAATCTGCAGATGGTAGGACAAACACAAAAGTCAGAGGCTTAGATTTTACATATCTACATATGAGCTCACACTTTATGTCTCAGTCTTCAAACTGTAGTAACCTGATTTCTAACATTTCACCTAAAGACTAGCACCTCCAACAGCACAAAGCCATCAAACTGTATTAAGGCCAGGTTGGACAGAGCCTTGGGTGAAATGGTTTAGTGTGTGGTGTCCCTGCTCATGGCAGGGGGGTTGGAACTAGATGATCTTAAGGCCCTTTCCAACCCTAACTATTCTGTGATTCTGTGATTCTGTGATTCTATCGTAGCTGCCCTGTGTTAAGGGATGGTCAGCCTCTGAGCCATCATCCAAACTACAGCAGCAGCTGGGTGTGCCTGGATGTGGATCCAGCTCCCATTAACTCCACAGCCTCAAGTGCTGGCAGGATCCTTGTGCGAAACAAAGCAGCTGTAAAATCTAGGTGGAGTGATGTCTCAAGCTGTCTGTAATCCACATTAATTTGCTGCATGTGGAAAAATAGAATGTGCAGTATTTACAGTTAAAAATTTAACAAAGCTGTGTTTTGACACTGAAGACAAGAGTTCAGTGGCTTTTCAGCATTGACTTGGAAACTTGTCAGCAATACTGGTTTATACTTCATGTCGTCCTTGAGGTGAGAATGACACCCAGGTATTTGGATTTGGAAAACCTTGGCTGGTGCTCTCACCCGTACTTGCCAAGGCTGAAAATAAGCATTACAGAGATCAGCCTTCAAGATGAACACTAATTAGCTAGTAAAATGCTAGGAAAACATGTATGCTGAAAATAAGCAAAAGGGCTTGGGTTTTTTTTTCCGTATTTGTTGGTGGTGTTTGTTTGTTTGTTTTATTAAAATCATGATATAAAAAAAATGCTTTCCATGTCAACAGATCAACTTTAACATGCTGATGTTCTGGACATTCATAAATTTCCTCATTCTTTTCTTACTATTGCTAGGATTTGTGAGAGGTAGCCTGGTTGCACAGTAGTCAGGCCAAAATATATATTTATATGTTGACAGTGCAGCAGATTATCAACAAAGCACAAATTGGAGCAGAATAATTTTAAACAATTTAACCTGGGCACATGGACACAGATTTCTATTTCATTGTCTTATTTTGTAACCATTAACAAATATCTGTTTCTTCTCACACTCAAAATAAAAGTGGAATCCTCAGAAAGTCAGAGGCTGAGATGTTTGGCAAAGTTTATTTGTCTTTTAATGTTGTAGCTCAATAAAACAAAGCCCACTCATTACCCTTGAAAAATGCCATGTCCTTGAAATCTTTTTTAAACCATCCTTTGGTAACAAGGATGACTGAGAAGCACCATATTTGCTATTATTCACTGCTCCTTTGTAAGGGAGAATTCAACCGAAAATAGCATGTTAAGCCTCCATAGCTACTGAGCACAGAGAGCCCACAGTAATCTTGGGAATATTTCTGTTAATTCTCAGCATCAGTAAAAAAAGACAAACAAACAAACAAAGAGAAAGCTCCCTAAAGAAGCTAAGAAATTTATTGTTACACACTTGACTGCATTGCGAATCTGTTCTTTATTTGTGTGTAGAACTTCTTTAAAACTTAACCAACAATGAGGAATTCTGAATGATCTAACCATCATTTGAGACTTCATGTGCATATAACTGATCAAAGCTGTTTTACTTGGTGGTAAAATCAAGTATAATATACCCCATGGATATAGAGAAGCTAATCGTCACCTGCCAATCCTCTCTGATACTCCCAATTCTTGCTAATTAACTGCACAGAAAAGGTCAAAGAAGGAGGCATCAGAAAGGAGATTCCTGCGGTGAGGTCCTACGTACAACTCGGTTTGACCAAAACAACTTACATCTGGACAAAATTAGCACTCATACTGCAGATTCTTTGAACTCCAAGATAGTGGCCAAAGTGGCTTGGATGCAAGTGTATGTATGTGCGTATATATAAACACAGACGCGCAGGACTAGGAGAGAATGCCAACCAAGTGTTCTGTGGGGCTAAGTCACCAAGACATCCAAGGATGTGTCACATTTGTTGCACTCAGTACTTCAACCATAGGCAGAGAAAAAGCACATGATGCGATTAAGTGGAAGATGCATACATGGTAAAAAAGGAAAAAAGGACATTGTCATCTTTGAGGGCACATTAAACAGTAAAGAGAACTGAGCTTTCAGATATAAAACACATGGCTTGTAATTTACAATACAAGAGTATAAAAATGTAAAGAATCTTATTATACCAGCCAGGTTAAACATCTAAATTCCAGAATGGATAATTATTCTTTTGCTAGCTGTCTTCAGAGCTTTGACTTCTGTTAATTCCTGTACCCCCATCTTGAATCAGAATTGTCAGGAGTACATACAGCAATTGAGAAAAAAGATCTGCATACATTCTGAAAGCAGCTTTCCACTATTTACACTAATATTCCCTCAATGATTTAAAAACTTGTTGGTTGACAAGGGCGAGAACTTTAATTAAATGCTAAATATAAAAGACTATGTATTCAGTATCAGTGGAATAAAGCCAGAATCATGTCACACTACTGCAAAACTGGCATGGTTTCATAGTAACTCTATATAGCTTTCTAAATCCAAAATTTAGGTTTGCAACCAGCAAAAGACTTACTGTTAAGATGCTTGAACACATTTGTCACTCCACATAGAAGTGTGCAAAGGAAGGACATATGTGACACGTGCTCAGATTTCTTGTTTCCGTACCCTTTCTTCAAAATAATCTTGCAAAATATGCCACCAACAGCATGATGCCAAGTGCCTTAAGGGTCACACTGGGCTCGCTTCACAGGACTACAATGATTATATCATGGTGGCGTTGATATGCAGCCATGTCCAAACAGCTGCTAAAGAGATGACAGGATACCATCTGTCAGGAAAAACTATGCCCAGCTGCTGTCTAATCTGAAGATTACTTTGCTGACATGATGCAGATGGCATGAAAAGCTTCACGACCAGGTTAGTTAACAAAGTCAAAAAGAATCCAATGCTACACTATCAAAAGCTTTTCCAAGGCTTGTAACAATAAGGCCTGAGGAAAATGGTGCTCACACCAAGGCACAGCAAGAAGGCACTGCAATCCACCAGACAGAAGATGAAAGCTAAGGAGATACTGAAAGATCTGACAGTCTCCACTGTAAGGCTGCTAACACTCTCCGCCAGGATAATTTGTTCTTATACACAAATCACGCCTGACCTCTAAGTTTATCCTCCTCCTAAGGCTCCCATGACTCAGAGGGGTATCATGGATCTCTGAGCAAGGAAAACAGTGGGTCCCTCTGTACAGGGACCTTTGGCTTTGGCCCACAGAGCAAAGTTAATTCTGTGAGAGAATCTCACCCAAAATGCAAGAGAGAGCATCCTATGGTGTCACCGAGGCGAGCAAGGAAAATGTTTTTGGTTTCTGGAACATCAGATTTCTCCTTCTTACTCTCGAAGTGGTTTTCATGTTCTTCATTGCTTTGCCTATTTAGGAAATCGGTAACACCTCCAAAGACTTCAAAGAGCAGAGCCTGCTGACATTAACAAGCCCACTGCTTTTCTTTCTGCTGCTTTCAAGAAGAAAATATTTGGTGTAAGCAAAAAGATGCTGAAGTATACCTTTCAATATGTTTATAGCTTTATATTACTATGAACTTGTTTTCTCTGTGATTCACATTGCGCATCTGCTGATTGGAATAAATTATACAGATTTCATTGCTGTAACGTGAAAAGTATGAGAAGAATTTTCCATCTAAAAGGTTTAGCAATTCAACTGACTTTTGGTAAGATTTGTCCTGTCAGAATATAATTGCATCTGAAAGCCCCACCTTTTATTTGATAAAGAATAAAAGGGTCATTTCATAATACAGACATACAATACATTGTATTTCACAAACATGTATCGTCCTATAGTCTCTGCCAAAATTCATAAAGTAAGATAGGAAGCAATGCCAAATGTGGAAAAGGAACTTCATTTTCAACAGGAACTTAGTTTACAATTAGCAAATGCAGTAATTCCATTTAAGGTAACAAACTGAGGATGCAGAACTCATAAAGAGTGCAGCTAGTAAAGAAGCTGGATGAGTAATGTCTTCTTTTCACGATTTTTCATTTTTTAAGGAAAGGTTTTAAACAACAAGGAATGCAGGGACAGTATCAAAACAATTGCTCTGCAACTATATATTTTTTTTAGAATGCTTTCTCTAGAATGCTATTTTGATAGGATTATATATAATACTAATTAAATAAACTGCAAACTGTCCCTCTCCCCCAATACACTCCATGTAGCTCTGCATGCACTAGTATACAGGAACTCTCATGATTAGTGATCAGCAAAGTGAAGGTCTAGGAGATGGTATTCCCTTTACATGTTTATGTAAAGCTTACTAGATACAATTTAGGATTAAATAATGGAAATTAAGTCTTGAGTATGAACTCTCTATGAACTGCATTGACCCCGACTCTACAATACTGAATTCCTGTTGAGGTGAATCAGACTAGGTCAGGACACACAGACACTAATAAATGCTGCTCTTGTTCTATCTTGCATGCATATGGTTACCATAATATCTGTCAAATTTGCATATAGCATAGCTGTGATTTAGCACCAATACTGATCCACTTACGAGAAATTACAGAGTACTGACGTGCTTGCTTAAAGCATCATTGAGAAGCTGTTAAGCAGTAGGGAGATGAATCTCCATCTGCAAGGGGTACCACCATTGCTTGGTCAGCTTTCTGAAAAAAAGTATCCAGGCAAAACTTGAAGAAATTTGATTTTGCTCCCTTAAGCTTTAAAACTTTGATCAGGGTATGTAACATTCAGAGAAGCAGAGGGGCTGCTCTATTATGCTCATGCCTGTGTCTAAATGACTAGTGCCTTGACCGTGGACAATTGAGATTATTTCTCTGTGCTTCAGTTTACCTATTGGATAACGTCCCCTGAAAAGCTTTTCATGTTTATTTCCCTAAAACCATCATTAAAATGCCAAATATTGTTATTGTTGCTTCCATTCAAGTTTTTGAGTCTGCAAAACAGGTCCAAATATGTTACAAACAACTACTGTGTTGAAATTCTTTACATAATTCTGTAGTGTAGGCTGGATAAATCCTTCTGAATCTAATGGCTTGGTTCACCCTTTATAGAAGCCTAAAAATTTTTAGCCATTTGTGGGAAAATATTTATTATATTTTCCAAAACAGTATTTTCCTTTTGAGGGTATTTATGAAATTGTAAAATGCATAATAAACTTTCTATTATGTTTTTGATAAAAGCTAGAACTATTGCTTCATTCACATATTAAATGTATGTTGCTAGTGCTGCCAGTCTCAGTGAAAGCTCTCCTTTCTTTTCTAACAGGTGTTAACAACAAAATCTACCAAGAGTGAGAAACCACACTGCCCACCCAGTTTTCACTTCAGCAAAGTCCAGACAGTATTGGTTGTTGTCTCTACAACATCCTAAACACAGGAGGGAAAAGCTGGCAATAGCCATTCCTCCCTTTTATTTATTTATTCCTCCACCCCCTCTGCATTTTACAAAGGAGCAGCGGCTCCAAGAACAACTCTCTGTCAGCGTGCTGTACATGGTGACTTGGAAACTTGTCTCTGATTCTAATCCAAACCAGCAGGCTGTGAAGAAAACCATAGTCTTTCAAGTGCAGCAAAAGTTTCTTCCCCCTGCCCGCAAAGTCTACTGAGATATTGTGCCACCAAAGATTTTATTGTGTCAGCAGGTGAGGGTTACATACCTCACAGTTGCCAACACTTTCAATTACAGGTCAAAAATGATGCATTGTTTTTTAAAGGGGTGTGTGTCTTTGCTAAATGGTTCTGCACAGTTACAGAGCTGTATCAAGTCATTCAGAAAGCAGAGGGTTCAGTGTGGCAGACCAGGATCACATCTGCAGTCACAGTTGTATTTTAGGAAGAGCTCCTCCTATAGCTATAGAATAGAACAGTTATGCACATAAATGTTGAAGACATATTTGATTCAAACCCACTGTAATTAAAACAACCATGAATCCTTAAGGCCATTGCTGCCATCCAGTAAATTAGCTTCAAATACTTGCACAACCAGAATATGAGATCTGTGTAAGTATGTGCCTATTGTATCATCTCCTTCCACTTTCTGTATTACTGCAAAGTAATTTTACCTTCAAAAATATGCCGTTGATATTTTAAGTCTACATTGATAGACTTTTTATACATATCTCTGCAATTAAAAGTAAACAAGAGAGAAGACATCTATCCTACCCCTAAGAGTACAGTGTGAGGTACATGATTATGTTTTGATGCTTACACTGTTTTTGAAAGCATAAACCCATCTAGAAGTGCAAGGCCTGTACCCTGTTCCAATTCTGGTGCAGCAACCATTTCTGATATAATCTAGAAATCTTTAATTATTGATAGGAAACCCTGGTTTCCTGGAGCACAAGAGAGGGCTGAGAAAAGAAACATGACGATGCTCCCGGATTACGGTTTCTCCCTTTTGCTCCATATAGATAAGTTTAGTCTAGCTCCTACATTCAGAATTGCAAACCTAGTTAGAAGCTTCCTTTTATTTCAGTGCTTTTTAGAGGTGCACTCAATTCTCAGTTCCACGGACACATTCTGGAACCAAACTGTATGCAAGATTCATGTTACCAGAATTAAGTCTGTTAGAGGAGCTGTAGCAGTTTCAGACAGCCAAACAAATATGTTCCCCACAGGTCCCTAATATTTGATCATGGAAATATTAAGTGATTTTACAGTTGAAATGTCATCAGAAATAGATACTGTCTATATCCAGCACAGTAAGTATTCATCATTCTTTACAGGAGTAGCTGATAAGAAATGCTAACAGACAAGTGGATTTGGCACATGTGTGAGGGAAAGTCTGACTTTCATAAAACTGAGATTGATGGGAAAAAAAAATTTATGCATTTACAGCTTACACTGGGGATGCCTCCCCTTTCTGCAGGTCCAGCAGTGTTTTTAACTCACTAATGTTTTAACCAGACACAGTATTTACCTTTCACTTCCACTAGCCAAACCCACCTCATCATTACTAGTTCCCTATGGCCTTTATTATTCTTGATCAGCATAATGAATCACATCAATCCAACATGACAAAACTAGCTTCTAGTTCTGCTGTGCTTACCTCAGGTGTGGAAGCA
This sequence comes from Psilopsiagon aymara, assembly GCA_024733675.1. Lineage (NCBI taxonomy): Eukaryota > Metazoa > Chordata > Aves > Psittaciformes > Psittacidae > Psilopsiagon > Psilopsiagon aymara. Next base: position 23,762 of record JANRGW010016757.1, on the reverse strand, counting down.
TGGAAGGGTCAATCTAAGTAAAACATCTGAGTTAAACCTCAAATGAAAAGTAAAACCCAAATATAAGCCATCAAAAAACCAAGACCTGACCTCAGCCAGAAGCTCTCACATCCTTCCTGTCCTTCCTGCTCTGTGAGGGATGGTTGCTCATCTTGGCTCATTCTTTCACAAGCAGCTCCATCAGCTATTTATTCACTCCTCCACATCTCTGTGGGGCCATCACTAGTTCAGACCAATCTTGGCCTAGAAAGTTACATACAGCTACCATAACACCTCCACAAAAATGTATTTTGTGTGTACATGAATTAAGTTGGCTAAATCCCTCTTGTATTTATTGTCAAATCTAGGCAGATCTAGGCTGGCTCAGCTCTTGGCAGGGAGGTCACTTATAGGCACTATTTGCAGACATAAAGTAGTCATATTCAAGCAGCTGATAAATACCAGTCCAACTTCTATGTTCTTTCAAGACAAATTCACTGAACCAAATAATTAATTTTCTGTTGTATATTCATAGTTGATGCAAATGCATAGTCTAATTTCACAAATAGTAAATACTGGAGTTAAAAACTACTCCAGAAACCCGGTATACACTGATATTGCTTACTGAATTTCCATAGAAGTGAAGCTTTTTGAGATACTAACAAAATGACACTACAGCTGATATAGTAAGAAACTACTATTTTCCTGGATTTCTTTGTTCATGATTTGCATGTTTAAGGACCTACTACATGGAAGCAAAAACGTTCTTTTTTATGGTTAGACCACACCAGCAGTAGTTTTCTGGTTTTAGCTCTAGCTAAATAGCTATTGCAATAACCACATTTAAGGTTGAAAAGGGTGAATAACACAAAATTAAGTAACTTCCCTTTGTATTTCCGAGACTGAAAATGTGATCAATCCACTTAATTTACTCTACACTTTACAGAAGAGCATACTCACTATTAAGCAAAAGAGACTACTTATATGCTCATTTGCAGAATACTTAAGATACACTGGGTGGGAGCCAAAATCTGATAATCTTATTCATTTTAGAAAGGATTGTGGAATCCATGGGATTTAATGAACTTCAACTTAACCCAGGGTACAAAATTTCTATTTATTCTTGTAGTACATTACTTTTCAACATTTTAACAGCTGGCCTTTAAACATGCTGCCCTCTCTTCCTCTCCTGCCTTGTGTTACTGTGTTTCTATTCACCCTTAAAGCCCTGCTGCTGCATCTTCACCAGCCTCTCTGCTTGCTTTCTTTTCCCCCGGAGTGCTGGCGTCTGCTGAAGACATACTCAAAGCCTTCGCCTAATGTGCCCAGACAGCTCAGAAGTCTGGTCTCCCCACCATACCTTCCTTCCAGTAGTGAAGGTGGACTGGCTCACTTTTACATATGTGTGTCAACAGTTCAATATTCATGTTCATTTAATATTAATGACCAAAGCCACTCAAGAAGCAGTGAGCATCAATTAAAAGGAAGCAAACACTTGAGATCACAAAGAATGCTCTAATGCACAAAATCAAGTTACAAGGCCATGAAATCAGTGGAACAGCCATGGAAAAACCTATTGGCAGCAACAGTGGAACTGTATTTCAATTTACATTTTAATTTTTGATATCTATGTTTCATTCCAATAGCTCAAACTGTACTTTCTTTGAGCATACTGTACTGCTCTGTTTAAATTTCTGCCTCAGTCAAAATTAGGGTATGAACATGGGACATCCCTAGAGGGAGTCCAGAAATATCAATAGACACCTTCAGTACAGGAACCTCAAGTCAGCACAGTATGATAGGGGAAAAAAATAAGGGGGGGGGGGAAAGTATGAAAGCTGAATGAAGAGTGGAAAATACCAGACTTATAATACTATGCACCACAACACAAACAATGGCATCACTCACAGATGGCAGTCATCCCAGACCTGTATCAGGAAACATGCAACTTTGCAAAAGCAACTGAAAAGTTAATTTCGGAGCTTATTAAAAATATCTGTCATGGTACCACTGAGGCTGGTGGCAAAATATTGCCTGATTTTATGGATCTCAGATAGTAGGTTTAGGTTTGCTTTATTTTCGCTTTGAAAAAGGATCTGTAATAGAGACAAAAATTATGGCCACTAGTACAGTTTTGGAGGAAAGGTTTCATTTGTAAGTTTATGTAGATGCTTGCTTCTATGCATTCCAGTTTTTAATAAGTAGTCCATACAGCCCTGGCATAGACTGTGGTGGAGAGACCAAGAAAATGAGGCAGTTTTTATAACATACATTATGGAAATATACGGAATATGTGGAATATACAGAAATGTATGGCATATTATTATTCATTTCTGATATATGGAAAATATATAATTCACCAGTATCAAATATCAACATGTTGTCCTGTACAATACTACTGGAGAAATAACAGCTTTCATTAAAAAATGTTAAAGGTTATGGATTGCTGCCAATTGCTTGACTAATTTATATTTCAGCAAAGGCAAGAAGTGCATGATTTTTTTATTTATTATACCACTTACATGGAAGATAATGCATTGGACCAAATCAAAATGGAGAAGCAGAGTTGGTAAGGATCACAAAGTTATTACACTATCCTGCTAAGCTGAAGAAGGATCAATATATGCAGACAGGTTTACAATGACTTCTTTTCTGATAAATGTGCAATTCTCTGGGGACCATCACTCCCATTCTTCCCATAAAACCTTTTTAACTCTGTACAGTTGAAGTTTCTCCTACGAATCCCTACTACAAATTAAGTCAGTAGCTCCCTGCCTTGTCCTGCATGAATGTGGGGAACAGTTGATAACTACCATGGCTGTAACAGTTTTGAAGACTGTTATCACATTCCCTTCTCCCACACTGTGAGTCTTCTTCTCTCCAGACTAAACAAACCCAGTTATTTCAAGCTTTCCTTGTAGATCATATCTTTTCTACCTCTTATCATCCTGTTGCTGTCCTCTAGACTTTCTTCACTTTGCCTACATCGTTGCTAAGTGCAGTGACTGAAACTGCACTCATCAGTGTGAAGCACAGAAATTGCTTCCTGTGACTGAAATGGACATTTCCATCAGTTTATCTGATACAGTTATGCTATTACATACTCAGTTAGAAGGTGGTACATCCAGCTCCAGTTCTGTGATGCTGCTGCCCAAGTTTTTCCATTTTTATTTGACCATTTAATTTCTCCTCTCTAATTGCACATACAGACTTGCAATTCTCCTGATTGAATATCAATTTATTGATTTCAGACCATTTTTCAATTCAGTGAGATTATTTTGAGCTCTGACCTTACCCTCCAAAAATCTTACAACTTCTCTCAGCTTGGTGTCATGTTCAAATGTGGAAATTCTATTCCATAATCCAAGCTGCTGCTGAAAATGTGCGATAGAAATAGATTCCAGGCAGACATTGTGCAATCCCACTAGAGAAGTCTTTCCAGTCTGACAGCAAAACAGTATCCTTAAATTATTTGCCACCCACTAAGCATATATTAAATTAATCTAGACCTTAATTCCATAGTTTGCTTAAATGAATCTGAAATGAGGCGATGATAAGTCAAGCTGCAACAGATGCACTTCCTCACATCCATAAAAGCAGTCACTCTACCAAAGAAGGAATTTCGATGAGACTAAAATCTACTTTAGTACTTATAAATCCACACTGTTTGATTCTATTCAACTTGTTATCCTTCCAAATGTATTTAAACTGACATTACCACATTTTTGGTTAATTTGGAAGATTTATTGTTCCAGCATCATTGACAGGTCTGTACTTTCTAACACCCTCTGCATCTTTGCAAAGAGCAATCTCAACTTCGCTGATGCACCATGCTCTGACCCACTTAGATATCACCATTAGCCAAGAACTCTTGAAAAGAGTCAGTGATGCTGCACTTAGGAAGTAAGAAAAAAGTCACCTATTATGGGATTAAAAACGAAGACACAAGTCTATAGTGTTAAACTGTAATAACAGGAGCCTGGCATTGATGGGGTTGGTGCCAGGTAGCACTGTCCCAACCAAATGCTGAGGTTGGGTGAAGTATAGGAATTTCCAGGGTGATTCCCAACAAATGCTTTGGATGCTGATACCCTGTTTTGGAGACAAAGAAAGCTTTTAGCAAGGACCTGTACTGTTTCATGCCCCATGACATCAGTACCCAGGAAAGTTCCTAGAATTTTGCATTTGATATTACAAACATAGCCTTGGAACTGAAGGATTCCTTACACTTTCCTTAAATTTGTCTAGCATAAACTTAATCAGCCTCTCACAACTTAAAATACCTAGCTTGTATAAATATCCTTTAACTTGTTTTTCTTCTATTATGATAAGTGTTTCTCTCTTTCTCCATGCTAAAGTAAACTGTTAAGCTTGTAACCACAATATGCTTATCTGCTCTATTCCAGTCAGCTACAGATTTGTACTTCTCTTTTGCATTTCTTACTCGTATCAAGGCCCACAGGATAAAAAAATCTCTGCAGCACTTGATTAATTCAGAATCAGGCTTACAGTAAACTGTCAATCTGCTCTAAAGTAACACTTCTGAATAAGTGCAGTTCATCCATTCTTCACTGATTCGTTAAGTAACAAGCAGTGTTTTTAGGCCAAAGTTAGTGGATTTATTATAAAAACACACATTTCAAAATAGTTTTGTATCATTATAGAAGCTTCTATTTCAGTTTGCTTAAAAGTAATACAACACCAAAAGAAAGCAAGGATGCTAGAATTCATTTGCACTTTTGGTCAGTTTACCTGTAGGCCTTTCCTAAATTACATAGCTAATCAGATTTTTTTTTCCGATCTACTTAGTTTAGTAGCCAGAAATGACCACTCTATCATAGTCTTACATGGGTTTTAGACTATTCAAAGGCTACTCTTGTTTTCAATGGCTTAACTGAAATTGCTAGGGCTAAATTTTTCCATTTTGGCCCTCTGCCTTGGGCTGAAACCCTGGAAATTTTCAGCTACATATTTCTATTCTTCTAAAAAAAAGAGGCTAAGGATTATATTTCATTTTCACCGTGTTAGTGTAAATAAGTGTAAATAACTTTTCATATAAACGGTTTGAGCTTGAGCATCCTTTCAAAGGATGTTCTGAAATTTCACAGCGAAATGTCCCCTTCTGTTTTCTAGAGAAGTACCTATGTGTGCCCAAAATGTGCACCTTTAAGAAATACTGCTTTGCCTGCTCCCAGCAGAGACATATTCCAGCCTGGATCAAATGTTCCATGTCTTGTCAAGATGGTAAACCAAAGAGAAAGAAACTTGTCTCAGATGAACGCTTTCAACAAACTCAGCCTCACACCCTTTCTGCCCTTCCACCACGAGATCAGGCAGGATATGGAGGTAAGTCCTTCAACAAAATACAGTGGGTAACACCAGGAGAGGGGCTGGCCTGTGGTCAAAAGGAACTTCTCCAGGTTTGGTCAAAAAAAGTCATCTCACTGCTTTTGTCACTTGAATGTCAGAGAATGAGATGACCTCAAAAATCATATGTGGCTTATGATTAAGCCTTGAGACGATGGTAGAATTTCAGCAGAAGAGGAAGCAGGCACTCAGAATGCTTTTTAAAACATTTGTGATGATTTTCATTCATTCATTCAGCTTTACTTCGAAGGAAAACTTAAAGATGCAAATTCAAGCACTCTGAAGAGAGAAGCTGCCTGAATAAAATCTAATTTGACCTCTATGTTACTGTGAATTATAGTATTATAAATTATAACATGTTTCTTAACTACATCAGCACATTTTTCCTCAGTATTCCATTAACTCATTCAGTTCATGGAATATTGAATAATCTGGAAGTAATTCTGCATTTTTTCATCATCATTCCTCTATGATAGGAATTATTCAACTTCTCTCGGAGAAAGTATTTTTATTTCTGCTGGGGCTTTTCAATGCTGCTTAGTTTAGCACCTTAGTGCTTTTAGAAATGTTAACTACATTACTATTACAACATGCCTATTAACTTACAGATGAATTGAATTTAAGAAAAATTTGGGTATGCAACTGAAGACACAAAGCTATATTTCTTTATAGACTTTATTATTGCAGAGCACCTTTTATGTTCTGTTGTATGGTATTTATTTTCTATCCTCAAGTTTAAATATCTGTCACTTCTGCAAGAAACAGGAATCTCATCACTGCTGAAAGCAATCTGTGACCAGCTGAAAGCACTGCTTAACTGTCCAGTCTAGCATTGTCAATGTGGGATAGACAAGAAGAGGCCTCGATTTCCTCAGAAACATGAAGCTGAAATTTTTCTGTTTCACTTTGTACTTTCTGCAAATAAGCGACAGAGATCCATAATTAGGAACTGTATCTCAGGCCCTGATTAATTCCAAACATGGAGGTAGCCTACAAAAAGAAGGCGTAATAGTTTCACAATACATGATCAAACAGCAGCTGAGATAAACTTAGGCTCCTCTTTTCTGGTCTTTAGTGATTTATTTGATCCTTCAGTAATGCTCTCCTCACATAGCTGAGTTTTGGACAAGTTTTGTAAGGAGTCTAATTCTCACCCGTGCTGACTCATCAGTTCTATTTCCAGGGTAATGTGATGGGGGAGCTCTGTGAATAGCTGACCTAATATACTAAAAGACTTCACATTTCACAAGCTCTTATGCTTTCTTATCTTTGATAATATAGTTTGTCAGTTTTTCACTTTTTACCCAACCTGGGATCCTATCAGAAAATGATGACAGGCTGCCTCAGAGAAGAGAGCCTGCACAGCAACATTTAGGTCGTGGGAATCTTTCAAATGACTTTGAGGAACAGTGGATCAGATTTTAAAAAAGAAGCCAAAAGTGAGTGTTTCTCCATATCTCACAGTGATCTGAAATCACTGTTCAGAAAACTAGTGTCTACAGTTGCTTGTGACAACATCAGGCTTAGTTTGCCAGGCCAGTGTGTAAATGTAGGAGTTCTTGACCTGCTCATACATTGCAAGAGAGGTTCCAAGGCTCAGAGCTCAGGTAACTAAAGCCTTTGAAGTAGGCTATAAACATGCATAGTACACAAATAACCTGGTGGTTTTGTTTCTTGCTAGAGGAAATTTTCAGCTTATTTATAATGTCCTTTGATGCTCCTTGTAAATGTGAAAACAAGAGGCCACATGTCCTCTCGATGAAACTTCAGTTATAAAAACATGTAAAACAAGCTGCTGGAAGAGTTTGAAATAAACAAACAGAAAGAGTTACACATACATCACCAAAACACTGCTAAGTTACGTTTCAAAAGCTAACAAGGCAAGCTTTGACTCCCACAAGTTGCAAAGGGTTGTTTAAATATCTCTTTTTAACTAGTTATTTAAACTAAAAACACCACGTCTGAACAGGAGATTAAGACACACACTGGCTATGCATTTCAGCACTTTTTAAACAAACCCCTGCAAGCTATGCACATTAGAACTAAACAGACACAATCAGGAATCACATCCTTTTCTCCTGCATACAATTTCACTCATTTCTAGGGCTGAAGTCAAAGAAAATAAAGTGAGTGGATCTGAAATATTCAGACATGCTATTTTATCCTAAAGAATGGAAAAGGATTGGAAAGGACTTTCGCAAGACCTCTTGTATTAGACGGAAGCAAGTCTAGAGACCCAACTTATCTTGAAAAGGTATTGACAGAAATGACAAGTAGGTTCTGTAATGTGGGCTATGTACTACACACTAGGTAAGAATCTAGATGACAGCTTTACCTGTAAGCATGTATATTTTGTTGCTCACCATTCATGATGAGAGGACAGAAATATTGTTTGACACTATGAACTTGTATTTTCTAACCAAAATCCCATTCTTGTCCTTGATAACTAGAGCACATAGTTCAGGCGAAAAAATACATTATGGTTGTCCCAAGCAAAAGAAAGAAACAAGTCTCTGAGCATTTGCATATAGCATACGAAAAGAAAACTGTACATGTCTTTAACAATGTACATGTCTGCAGCTTCTTTTGCACATAACACTGAGCCTGCTTTCCACTGCTCTGAAGGACACTAGGGAATGATGTAGCAGTGCTTGAAACAGCCCTCCTTGGAAATAAGCAGAATGTCACTAGTGGCACTGTGAATGGCTTTGCAAGGGCACACAGCAGAAATATAGTGTGTTTCACCAGACTGATCCATATGACCTGTCATCATTGTTCTTCACAACAAACCATGAAAAAGGTGGTATTCTTTTAAAAACCCCCTTTATTTTAGGCCTTTCGCTTAGGCTTTCTCTTTTCAAAACACCCATCAAATACAGATCTTGATGATTTGTTGGTATTTCTATCATCTATTGAATTTCACACACATATTTACAACTTTGTTCTTCTGCAGGTTTCTTCCAGCTTAACCAAGTCCAGAGGGATCAATACTCATGCAAGAAAAAGCCTCAGTTTAAAGCATGTTAGTTTATGATGGATGATAGGGTAGCACCAGCCTTTAGATATTGCAGAATAAACAACATGGAGTAATGTACACTGAATGTATTCCTTGGTAGGATCTCCAGTGTAGCAACTATAGATAGCCTGCTAATCAGTGAACAAATTGCCATTTTGATTAGCTTTTACACATATTCATCTTTTGGTGCCTCAAACTTTTGAATGAGACTAGGCAACCCTTTTATCTAAATGAGCTGCTGTTGCAGTGTACCATTAGCTTATATAAACCTGCTGCTGTAAGCATCCATTACTACAGCTTGGTAGTGACATATTGATTTTCAGGCTGGAACTACTTCCCTTGGGACTAGAGAGCATATGGCTGTTTGTTAGACCTGCTGGGTAAAATATGATGGCTAAAAAGAAAAGGATTGAAAAAGTAGGTGTCTTAGTGATTTTCCTTTTTTTTTTTTTTTTGGTGAACTATTGCAATTCTTAATAACTGTGTCTTAGTAACTTCCTTACTCTAGACAAAATGATCAACAGACTGGGTCTTTCTGTGTTTGCTACACAGACATACATTCTTTGGCACTGGAGTTACAACCAATAGCGAAACAAGTTGAAACAGTACAATCAAGTTGAAACCATTAGATTTTGAGCTAAAAGAACGGATAGAGAGGCAGCATCAGGCACTATTGGTATATATGTGACTGAGATCATAGAATCATAGAATAGTTAGGGTTCGAAAGGACCTTATGATCATCTAGTTCCAACCCCCCTGCTATGGGCAGGGAAACCTCACACTAGACCATGCCACTCAAGGCTCTGTCCAGTCTGACCTTGAACACCACCAGAGATGGAGCATTCACAACTTCCCTGGGCAACCCATTCCAGTGCCACACCACACTTAAAGTAAAGAGTTTCTTCCTCATATCCATTTTAAACTTCCCCTGTTTAAGTTTGAACCTGTTACCCCTTGTCCTATCACTACAGTCCCTAATGAAGAGCCTCTCCACAGCATCCCAAGAGGCCCCCTTCAGATACTGGAAGGCTGCTATGAGGTCTCCACGCAGCCTTCTCTTCTCCAGGATGAACAACCCCAACTTTCTCATCCTATCTTCATACGGGAGGTACTCCAGTCCCATGATCATCCTCATGGCCTTCCTCTGGACTTGTTCCAACAGTTCCATGTCCTTTTGACGTTGAGGACATCAGAACTGCACACAATACTCCAAGTGAGGTCTCACGAGAGCAGAGGGGCAGGATCACCTCCCTCTACATAATTAAACACCTGTTGTACATAGCCTGGCCAGAAAGCCATGCAATCTGTAAGAGTCTTTCTGTGACATGCTTAATGGGCTTTATGTTAGAATATAAAGAAAGCTGGTTTAGCTCACACCAAAGGTCTGCACAGTGTCTACCCCAAAATAGCTACAGAGGCAGAATGTAACGGAAATGATTTTTCAAATGAGATTCCACCTTTTCCCCCTAAAATGCCTTCACACATGCATTAGATCAGTGTTTGGCATATCTGAAGTTCTGTGTTTAGCAGTAGAGTAAGTCAGGTTTATTGAAACTTTTTTAGGCTGGACATGTAAAATAAATTATGTTAAGTAGCAAAGTTAAACATTTTAAAGGGATTTCAACTGAGGCACCTCAGAAAAGCCATGACAAACTCTTTTAACTTCCAACTTTTGATGCATTGATGACTCACAATTCTATGAACACACTTATAAACTCTGCTATATGTAAAGAGTGTCCTGTTCATGGAAGATACCCAAAACATATAAAGAAAATAAACACTTAAAAGAATTAGATGACTGCTCAGGAAAAAATATTTGCAAATTGTGCCTAAAAACAAAGGTTTCATCGTTCAAACTATCAAGTCATGCACTGGCTCCAGTGATGCAATATCCAGTCATCTCAGATTTAAGTGTATTGGAGCTTTACTGCCCATTGAAAACAGTGCTCACTACTGGATTCTAAGCAGTTTAAAATCAATACAATGAGAGAAAGCAAAACCACAGTTATCAGGCAGAAAATGTAAAGGACCTGTTCCTATTTTGTACACATCCATCAAGTATGCTGTAGGCTGTAGTGGTTAAAGTCCCAGTTCAGAAGCTCATATGATCAGAAGAACATTTAGAATTTATTAAGTAATCTCATTTTAGCAATGATTAAAGACAGTCAAACATTACTGAAAGGTGAGCCCTGAAAGGAATAGGAGCTTACTTATGACCACTCTAGGGAGGTGTTTCCTTTTTCTGTCCCTAAATTTAGATTTGCAGCTCATGAGATTCTCACAGTAATCTGCTTTGCTTCCAAACTCCATTTTATTCCAGGAATTAGCTTAGTAGCAGCCTGAACTAGTTGCAATCCACTCTGGTCTCACTAATACTTTTAATATTTAGACCGAAACCCATTTTTACCCAAAAATGCCCCAAATCTTTTCACCTATCTGTTCCAGAGCTTGTTTTACAAATAAAAGCTTATTTTTTTTTTTTCCAGAGCAATAAGCAAAGACTTATTTGTAAAACAGAAGGAACTAGCAAAAGAAACTCTGTAGCCATTTATGTTTTAGAGAGCCAAATATTAGCTGCAAAATAAAAATACATATATTGCATGTGCTTATGTGTGGGTGGACAGGTCAGAAATCACTACTCCAAGTCTTTAGAAGTTCTGATAAAAGCAGAGTTCATTACAAGTGTTCAACTTGTTCACAAAAGTAAAACTCTGCATTACCATGTTTCAGTCATTTCAGTGCTTTAATGATTTCTGAGCTTCCACTTTATGGGCACTGAGAAATGAAGGCAGCTAAAGCAGTACCCAGTACTGCAGAGTGGGCACAAAGGTGGAGCAGGTACAGCGAAAGAGTAGCACATACCGAGCCCTTTGGAGGTGCCAAAATGCATGGGAGGAGAAGCAAAAACCTTGCTGTGAAAAGACAGCACGAGCTGTATTGTTCCTCACAAATCTCTCTCGCTGCATAAATCTCTCCAAAATACTCCTGTAATACCAAATCATGAGACAGTCATGTTTCTGTACTGTTACATGAATGCTAAATCCCCTGAGCAGCAAATGAGTCCCTCGTGGGAAATACTTAGGAGCATTACTGAAAAAAAAGGCAGAATACTTGAAGCAACAGGAAATTTTTATTCATCTTGAACGTGATTTAATGGATACACAGTTCTTCCTTCCTTGGAAGATGATAAATGGCCCACTGAGGTTAAGTAAATTAGACTCCATGACAAACCAAAGCTTTTCATTTCTCCTTTTCTAAAAAAAAAAAAAAAAAAGAAAAACCCCACAAAAGGTCTTTCCCACTTTAATTCATCTCAGTGCTTTGATGGCTGGTCTGCTTATTCCGCAGCAGAGTCCACTTCTGCTTCCTCCTGCCATCGTTCCCCACTCCTCCTCTCCAGGCTCCTTTTCATCTCATCACTGCTAAGCAGAGCCCAGCTGAAGCACACTCACTGGTGGTGCACATACTCACTCAACACACATTATTTTTGGGTGCATGGTTTAGTGGGAGGTGTCCATGCCCATGGCAGGGGGGTTGGAACTAGATGACCTTAAGGTCCTTTCCAACCCTAACTATTCTATGATTCTACGATTCCAGGACCTATCCCAAGTCTCCAGTCCCTGACAAAATCATATTCCTAAAAGCTCTCCTTCATTAGAAACTTGAAAATGTGTTTTAAACTCTTTTAACAAACAGTGGGAGTTTTTAATGAGCAGAAGTGATTACTGGGCATGAGGTAACTGAAACTAACCTTAGCTCTAAGCTTTATCCACTTAAATTCAGTGAAGGACTGTCAAATTCAGTTTTATTAGCACTGTCAGACCAGCAGGTTAGGAAGTAAGTGCTCAAGTGCTCAGTGCCTCCTGAACTTTTCCTAACTAATTCTGGCACATCTTCAACTGTAAAGTTGAGCTTTCCAAAAATACACTGTGTGAGACGCAGCTGCCCATGGGCAGTGGCATCTCCGGCCAGGAAGGCTGCTCAGCACTGCACCGCGGGCACAATGGGACAGCCATGACCCCAGAGCAGCTTGCAGGGCAGCTCGACCATCTGGGAATAAAGCCAAGGGAGCTTACCCCAGGCATGGGCAGTGTCACTGCTCTCTGCAGTGGTAGATGCTGCAGCAGCCGATAGGAAGCCATGCTGCTCTCATGGGGACAGAGACAGAGGGAAGAGATGGCCAGATTTTCCCCATCCATTCACCACACCAGAAAAATCTAGTTCCCTGTTTAGACATGGGTATATGAAAATATGAGAAGCACAGGATCAAACTAGACTTGGGAATAATGATCATTACAGTTGCTGTAGCATTATATACAAAAATCTGCATTTAATTTTGGAAAGTAAAAATAGAGGCTGGAGAGAAAATGACATAAAACTGGAGATTGGAAGGATTGATTTCCCCTCTCTTATATTCAGTTCTGATGTCTAAACCACATTGCAAAGTGATAGCAGAGCCTTGCTTTCCTACAAGTTTTACAGATCTTGATGCTGTTTCTGTAGTTTATTCAGTGGCTCTCCCACATAGAGCCTTCTGATATACTTATTGCACAATAGGCTCATGCAGGTTTTTGGGGTTATGTAAAAACTCTGCACAGCAGGTAATGAAATACTGCCTTAAAATCCAAGAAAAGATTCTAATGATTCCAATAATAATATCAGCTTCTTGGATTTTATTTCAGACTTGTTCTAATACTTCTTCCAAATTTCTTCATAACTTCAAGGAAATGATAAAGCTAATGGGCTCAAAAGGTGGAGCCTACATTCATTTACTCTACTTAAACAGCAGCATCAAATTAATTAAACACCAGTAATTAAACACCATTCCCTACTGCATACCAAAACACTTCAGCACTTTAAACCTGCCTTCTGCATGGCACACAGAGATTACACAACCATAAAGAAAGCAAATGAACAAACCAGAAATTCTTCTTATTTTGCATATACCTTATAACTGATTCTACAGTCCTTTGAAGCCTATGCAAGCTAAAACTGCCTTCAGGCATCTTATGCACCCAAAATGAAATAAAACCAAAAACTCATATAAGTCTAATTAATTTTGTTAGTTTGATTTAACTGGATTGTATTTTGCAAGGATACCTTTGCTAGAAAAATTGCATCTTAAGCATTATAGAAAACACAAGCTCTTCCTGAGCATCAGTGATAAGTTTTCCTTGGTTTTTACTGTTCTTTAACAAAAACAAAGTCACTCCCCCCAAGCCTCATTTCTCTCTGCCCCTTTTAAGTCCAGCTCAAAGAACTGTGGATCAGCTAAACTTTTTCTTCTTAAGGCTGGAAGTTCCTCAGCAGTGCAACTTCTTCTTTGTTATATAGTAAACAACAGGCATAAGGAGAAGATTTTACATGCAGATTGCGCAACAGCAGTGAAGACTGCACTGCTGAACTACATTTTCATCTCCTTTCCATCACTATCTTCTTTCAAAGCATGCAGAGAGGATGAAATGTGGAGGTTGCTGTCTCTGGAGTATGCCTTGACATTGTAAGAGGGGAAAGGAGGCTGCAGATTTCTAAGTTGTGTAATAAGGAGAGCTGGCACCAGTGACAGTTGTCTGAGTAAACAATACTACACCAAGCCTAAGGCTCACACAAAACTTGAGAACTAAATATGCTTGTTGGTTAAGTACAAGGCTTGTTCAGAGCACAAGCCTCTAAGAGCATGTCAAACTGCTGCTTCTGAAGAAAACCCTCAGCAGAACAGACATACCCATACCCATGAAGAATATATAAAGGGTTCACAGTTGGCAGCAGGTCTCTGTTACAAACAAATCTGATTACATCTGCTTTCACTGGAGTATTCTAGCACTGGTAACAACACTGATAATAGCAGTCCTGAAACGAGAAAAGCATAACTGGTTCCCACATCATGAAGCCCTTATTCTAGTATTACAACACTGCATCTGGATCTCTCTTCTTCTTGTCTGTATGTACATACCACAGAAGACTGCCTTGACACCTAAAAGCAGAGTTAGGGTGCCTCAGGGAGAAGGGGGGAAACAAATCCCTGCAATAAAAGCAGCCTTATGCAGCACTGATGCCTGCTCTTACAGCAACCCTACTTAGTATGGGTCTCCCAACATCACACCTGCTGAGGTAGTCCTGTCTCAGGCATCAGTAAGGAAATTTACTTGAGTGCCCTTCTGGTGTGTGATTGAAGGTATCATTTCCTTTTGTAGGTAAAACCTGAGATTTCCATCTCCAGTCAAACTGAGTGGCAAAATCCAGGGTGAATTACCAGTCTGGAAACCTCTGGAATGACGTATCCTCTAATTCACACTTCTGTCCTACTACACATGTGGTCTTTAGAAGGCAAGAATAGGCATGTGCCCAAATATATTAAAATGCTGAGAGTGCAGCCCTACACATTTGTACATCTGGTGAGTCAATGGCAAAATGACAAGCTTCAGGAAAAAGCGTGCACATAAGCACGTAAATGGAGTTCTCCAAAGTCTTGGCTCTATTATTTCATTAGTATTGTGGCACTGGTGATATGTTAGTGTGCCTATGGACTTCACTCACTGTATTTTTACTATTTCAAATCTAAGCTGTTAATAAACAATTAGGAAGGTGATGCATATTCACTGACTTCAAGGTCTTAAGTCTGGATCTGCACACATTAAAATTACCATTAGAACAATGGAAGCATATGCACCTGCAAGAAATAAATTAAAAATGCACTGAATTGTATTTAGCATTACTTTGAACCCTACCTGGAGGAATCCCATCATAGAACATCCGCTTACCACCCTGAGATTATCCATGGAATAATGAACTCCCTTGCTAAGTTCTTCAGTATTAGTAATGAGGATGAAAATGGGCACAAGTTTGGAACACTCTAAGTATTCAAGAGGCTGAAGAGACCAAATTATGAAGGAACATCAAGAAAACATGAACAAACAAACCAAAGAATGGCCAGCAAGGCCAAAAAATGATTGCAAAGCAACATACCAATTGTTCTGTGTGAGTGCTCTGTGCTCAGACGGAATAGGATTAGGATAGTGCACAAAAGTCTAATTCTCTGCTACGGAGTTTCAAAATAGAAGACAAAGGCTCATAGTTAGAAAATAATTCTTCTTCCTGAAATAACAGCTCAGAAAAAAGTTTCTGTGCTTAGAACATTCATTACTGAACAAGAGAAAGCACATAAAAAATGTGCTGGAGCAAACACTTTGTTATGAAAACGAGGTGGATTAGAGGAGTTAATGATATCTAATATTTCCAATTTTCATGATTCCTACATTTATAGCACATACATTTAATTAGGCCTGGATTTTAAAAATGATCTGGTCTATTTCTTTAGAAGGATGTTTCATAATGTGCCTGCGTTTATGTGTGTGCACACATAGACAGTAGGCTAGAGAAGTGTGTGTACATACGTACATCTTAGGAAGAGAAAGATATTCCGATCTCTTTCCTACCTGAGGCAAAAATTAAGAAGTTTTCTGAATTCACGCGTATCTTGAATTGATCTCTACCCTGTTGCTTGAGGGAATGAGACATAAAAGCTCCAAGAAACAAGGTTATTGAAACAGAGCCAAATTCTCTACTGGCATACTTTCATTAGAGGTAAATGCAGCTGCCCCCACATACATAGCTGAGAAGGCTACTTGAATGATGAAAAGAGAAGAGGGAGTCAGCCTAAATGTGTGGTTTCAAACTGTATTTTTCCCTGTCAGCACAAACTGTAATTGCAACATAGGGCAATCTTTATTAATTGCAAACTTTGGAATTAGCATTTAAGCATGCATTGCTCTGCATTTCATGATTTTTAAATGAGTATATTCAGGATTATTCTGATGCATATATTGATTACAAAGTATGCCTTATCAAAGAAATGCACTATTTTCACCCTGACTCTAGATTTATCTCTTTTTTCCGGCCTTTACTTCTGTAAAACTAATCTATAAAACTAAATTCAGTCCTTGTAATTTTATAGTTGCATTTGGTGCAGTGGTTTCCTTCAAGTCATATTGTAAATTGTTCCTACAAAGAGCCAAACAACAATTTAATTAACCTCATCAATGCTTTAAAGGAGATATAGTCCAGGGCTTAAATCCATTTCAGAACACAGGCGTCTCTGTATGTCTATATGCAGCATTTGGGGATCACTAGCATGTAAAATGACAGATTTGCTCACTCATAGCAGCAAGAATTTAAAACCTCCAAGCACATGAATATTTTCTGGAAACATACACAAATTAACTCAGTTTTGGGATCTGTGATCCAGCCTAAAGCCAGGCCAAAGTGTTAGCAGTATTCTAAAATGAGAAGTTTCCCAACATCAAGCCTTGGAGATGCAACACAGATTCTGATCTATGAGGTCTGTTCTGTGCAGAAGACAGTCAAAGAGAAGATTCTGGGGCCAGGCGGCTAATACCCCCCTTCAGTAGGCTACAGGAATCATCTGGTGGATTTGAGGAGTGGAACAGTGGCTGCCCACACCATCTTCCACCCCATCCCGAAGACTGCTCCTAATGGACAGTCTCTGGTTTACAGAGCTACTAAAATAAAGTTGTAACTATGAAAACAAGAAATTACAGCTAGGGCTCAGACCTAATCTACTGCCCTTTATGCTGCTCAGTCTAGTTCAGTTCATTCTGAATTGGTTTTTGTGTACAGTGGCAGATCTTAAAGAGAGGAGTGAAAAGAACACTGCTATGATTACCCCACCTTCGGTCTCCTACTTATAACAGTTACTCAAGATCATGATGACCTTTGAAGGACCTTTCCAACCCTTACTATTCTGTGATTGTATGGTCTGGAATTAGAACTTCCACACCTTTGCTTCCAAATTCAGACAGAAGTCAAACCTTTTTTCTTTTTTTACTGCATACAATGCAGAAAAAAAAAAAAAAAAAAAAGTAATCTCTGCTCAGTTCTTTGAATGCAAACTATGCAAACATTTCTCTTCAGGCAATGACCCTCTGTGTGGATTCCAGGTTGATGGAGGCATCTCCCTGCAGACCTGAATAAGTCAACAAAATACCAAGATTTGTGTCCTATTATTGTACTCAAAGATTCTCCCCTTAGCTATTTCCAGGTAATGTTTAAAGAAGTATGACTATTTTCAGCAGCATTTGTTTATTTGACAGGGTTACTTCATCTGCTAATCTGGGTTTCCTAACACTTCTCAGGGGCTCAAAAGCAAGCACAGACACCTAACACAGGCTTTGAATTCCACTCCAGGAGACAGTCATGGCATGCGTTTGCCAGTCATGTATTTCCGCATATTATTCCTTTGCAATATTGTTTGCATGCAGTCACTATTTAGTATGTTGTGCATCCCAGCATATACCATATAGCAAGTAGCATCATTCATAGGTAATTTTTCTGTTAAAGTTCATCCGACATACATTAACAAAATGTTTTATGGTATTAATGTTAGAGACCTTTGTCTATGATTGTACCACTGCATGTTAGTCATTATACAGTTTGCTGAGTGAAAATAACTTAAGTTCTCAAATCGTGGCTCATCAGTTATTACAGTATCAGTCACTCAACTGCAATGATCCATCCTTTATCCTAGAGCTAGTAAGACCTGAGAAAGTGTCACTATATGGATGCTTGGGTGAGAATTTAATGTTGCTACAGAAAGCTAGTCCTGTCTATCCAGACATAAAATGCATTCATTCTTGTTTCTTTTAATGAGCCACTAGTGCATCTACCTAAGTATACTATGAACACATATTCTTGTTCCAACTCTTATTTCTTGCTCTAAGGTAAATACTTTATAGGCATATTTTTGTTTATTTAATGAGGGAGATGTGTGCTTCCAGTGGCGCTTAAGCGCATTAAAAAGCCTTGGTATGTGGCTTATTGGGTATGTAAACCAGACTGTGAAAAGCGACTGTATTTCCACCCAGTAGTTAAAGGCACAAAAGAACTATGGGAACCTTGCACTAGCTTTCATTTTTGGCTTTAGTAAAACAAACCCCAATTCTTTATTTGTCGTATTACTATCTGTTACAATTTAAACTTTCCTTAAGCTTTACTCTCCTAATGAAGTTTAATCTGCCTCTGGCTTGAAGCAAAAGACCATTGTATGTAGGCAGTGTGAATGTGGTTTTGCAGAAAAGGAAGTCTTCTGAATGTTGGGGGCTAAAATCAATGGAAAATGGAAACCAGCCTATTGCCCTTGTTTTTCCAGCTGTCAAATTTTACTCTAATAAAGTAGATAGTATTTCTTTATGACCCCACTAGTTTTTCCTAAGCAAACTGACAATACTATTCACTGTTCTGTTAACTCAATCTCCATAATTTATGCTATTCTTCTGTGAGAAATACTCTGGACACTTTTGTGCAGAAAAAGGAAACTTTCAGCAATGTGTTCAGAGGCCCAAATATTTCTTATACTTTAGTTTACTTTTTAACTTGGACAGGGGACTAGATACAGAAGGGAGCACATGTGAATTAAATTGGAGGAGACAGTATGTTAAGAATTATCAGGGCAATGCACATGTTAGCATGGCAACATAGTATTCAATCTCTTAAACAACTTACAAATAAGTAACAATAGATTTTATAGAAAGAAAAGGATATTAAAGAGATCAGCTCTATGAAAACCTTCTGCAATTATAGTATTCGATTAATAGACAAATTAGGGATGGGGGAAGGGTACAGAAAGTAGGAAACTCCTTCGCTACTTGAGATGATCCACAATTTCACACAGAATCATAGAACAGGTAGCGGATCTTCATCTATTAAACCTATATTTACACAGGGAATCACCAGATTTTTGACCTATGGTTTTGCAATGTTTGAAAACTGAATTTTATATGTTGCAGTGAAAACTCTAACATATGTTGCAGTGCTTAAGATTCAGGAGGTCTGGCTATTAACAGGAGTCAACATCAGAGTAGGAAGAAAAACTTTGCAGCTATAAAAATGCAAATCTATATTTGTAGAGAACACAGTTACCACCTCAATACTTATATGGTCCTTATAACTCAAGCATTTGCAAGTCTCAGAGTCACTAATAACTTTTACTTTTCTAACCCCTCTGTGAATGAAGAGGCAGCATTAGCACAAATGGCCACATATGTACCAGCACTTTAAAAAGTTTATAAGCATTTCTAGGTATCTCATGTTTTATGAATCCTTGTAAGATGATTGTTTTCATTAAAGACACTTTGAGCATTTTTGGTTTTTGATTTTGAAAAATCTTTATTTTATTTTGATTCTGCGTAATCACACTCAAGCTACTAAGACTCATTGGTGATTTACTTTTTCCCTTCTTCTGATGAGCTGAGATGCTGGGAGAAACAGTCCTACTCTTGGCCTATTTCAGAAGAATCTTACTATTATCATCATAATGGAAAAAAAGGCAGCATTAATCAGTTAGGTATGAGGTATATTTAATTGACTGCAGGAGAGACTGTAATGAATTACTGCATCCCATCCACTCCCATATTATTCCCACTGACTAGTAAAAGTGGTAGCACTGCTCTGCTGAAAATCGGAGTATGTTGCATTTGATTTCAGCTTCTCTTCTGAACTGTAGGAAAATTAAATATTCTCAAATGTGACAATATTAACTAACTGTATGAGACAGCATGATTCTAGAGAAGGTCTGTTTCTTTAACCTTTGTCTGAACTTGTAAATTACAGCTTTCTTTTTGTGGTAGTTGCTTGACATGCCTCAGTTCAGTTGCTGCCATTTGTCATAAGATGGCAAAGTACACAATAATCTTTAATTCTGCTTCCACCAGATAAACCTCAACAAAAAGCTTGGGTACACTCGTGTGGGGTAGTGGCTAAAAGAAAAGAAGTTAAAAACAAATGTGAAAACCAACTCTGCCTCTATAAATAATACAAAGTGGCAATTACTGCTATGGGCACTGAAGAAGGGACAGCAGCAAACATGTACCCTTTTCATCATTGCAAAGGGAGCAGCCAGGCCTGTCCTGAGATGTTTAAATGCCACCCCCTTAATGCATCCCCACTTCCACAGGCTCTGAAAACTCTGATCTAGATAAATGCTTCATGCTGAAACTGGGACATAAGAAGAACTTGTAAAAACATAGAAACTGATTTTAATCTTTCCTGGTTTCATTCTAACTTTTATTGGGAAATTGAATACTTTCTTACAGTGAAAAAAAAAAAACAACTGAACATTGTCATATATCACTGTGGTCATAACTTCACACATTCTTTTAGGGTGGAGAGTAAGTGTAGATTTTTAATTGAAATACAGAGCCCACTGGAAAACATGATCACAATTCAAGGTTCATTAACAACACTGGACTCAAAAAGGAGTTATTCTTTGGTTTGTCTCTTTTTCCCCCTACAAAACAAAATTCTTTTTAGCTGTTGTTTCCTTTTGCTTTGCCAAAACCAAATGGAAACATGTAAGGCAGAGACTGCTGCAATGCAAACTATGGATAACCCTCTTCAGACCATTCTGAAATTAAAATGCATCTGTTCGGAGTGTATGGAGTCACAAATATGAATGTACGTATTTTTTTCTTTTATACTTTGTACTGTAAGGTTTTGGAACATACAGTTCTGTAACACAATCTTACTTTAATTTGTGTGTCACATCCATAAAATTGAACTTGGAATGAAAGCTGTAAGAAACAGCCTTTCCACGTCCCTTGTCTCCTTAAGAGTTTCCTTTAGTTTTGACATTTTGGCATGACTCTTTCTGGAGGCCCTTTCTGTCTAGACTGCCTTGGTTATGCTGGAGGAGCAATTTTCAGTTGTTACAACCTTGACTGAACAGTGAAAACAATATCACAATAACAAACCTTGTTAAGACTTATTCCTGCATTCTGGATTACCACTGTATGTCCCTATTTAGCCAAAACCACAGTGAGAGACTGCGCTCTCTTCCCTGTGCTAAATACTAGAGTGGCATTCTTGTCGGGTGGGATATGTACATGGAAGCAAAAAGTCTTAATCCTGTAATGCCATTTACATTCATTATGGTCTACAAGCAGAGCAGCACTAAATCTGTCATTCCCTTTACCTTGCTTTCAGCCTCTTTTTTCACATGCAGAAAGAAACAAGGCAGAGAAGGTGTGGCAGCTGGGCAAATACAGGCAGCATATTTAACTATGAACTATGACCCCCAAATCCTAAGCAATATTTGTGGAAAAGAACAATTGCTTCATACAAGAACAATCTTGTTGGTATTTTCTGGCACTAAGGAAATCATCAAAGGATTTTTTCCCCCCTAACTTAATTTAGAAAGAAAATAGTTTGATTTGTTCTTCAAAAAAGAAAAAATATTCATCTTGTTTAGTCCTTTTTAACATTGGCATTTACTATAGTAGACAACAGCTGCTGAAAGCCTTCCAGTCACAGAGCTTTTGAAGGATGATGGAAGCATCAAGCTAATATTTTTGATGGCTTTGGGATCTGAACCCATATCCTCAGGATTAAGGCAGATCAAATGAGGATGAATACCTCTTTAAAAAGAAAATCCACCTATCTTTACCACACAGAGAATTAATCTGTCTGCACAAAGTCTAAAGAAGTGAATTGAGGTATTTTGTCTTTTATTATTCATATGCAAGCTATTTTGGTCCTAATTTGGTATTACCAAAAAAGACACAATGATTTGGCTCTTTGTCTTGGGAATTAATGCTCAAAATGTAAATTAATATGGGACTGGTAATGGATATACAGGCTTTCCCTTTTAAATTGCTTATATGAATTACAGGTAGGAATCAAAAGCTATCCCCTCAGAAAATCAAAGAGAAACTACTCTAAAAACAGCTGGCAGGTGAGTTCCTCATAATATCATGATATCCAGCCCCAAGAAATACTCAAATGCCATGGAATGCCACACTCACATTTGTTCACACTCTCCAGATAAAAACCTCTATAGTTGACTCTAACCCCACTGGAACCAATGAAATCGTCCTTTTTATTCCCCAGCTGGACACTAAAATAATTTAGAAGTTATTAAGTGAATACACGGGCAGATATAGTCTTGATTCTGATCATACTCAGTTTTAAAGTATCTGAATGACAAACTATTGTAATACAAACAGAGGCAGAATGTCCCTATAATATGCCTGGAGAGAGGTGAAGACATGGTGAGCAGTTACTGAAGTGAACAGCTCACCATTATAATGGAAGAATAACTTTCCAAGACTAAAAATAAACCAAAGAACATATAAAACTTCTGGAGCACATAGCATACACAGAGAGATGAGAGAACTGGGTTCATTCAGTTTTAAAAAGCAAAGGAAAAGGAGAAATCTTATTGCTGTGTACAATGTCCTACTGGGAGGCTACTGAAACACTGACATTAAAAGTTGGGATTTCCACCCATGGAGTTATTCAAAACTGAAGTGGAAATGTGTCAAAGCAACCTGATCTAATCAGACATGCTTTGAGCAGGTGCTTGGCTGGAAGTCCCTTCCAACCCACAAGATTCTGTGGTCCTATGAAAGACAGGAAAAATATAGTATTTTTGTTAAACATTGTCAGTAAGAGACCATTATGGCCCTTCAGAGAGGTTAAAGAAAGTTTCCCGAAGTCTGCATAGCCTAACAATTAATGAACTTTTAATAACCTTTTAAAATATTAAATACAATACAGTGTCAATCACATGAAAGAAATAATAAGCTCAGAAGCATCTATCATACCACTAAGTTTTCTGTGTGCTGGTTGTGTGTGCATGTATGTGTGTGAGTGCACATTTCTCATTAAAGAACACAGCTAAATCTAGCAAACTCAACCACTGTAAAGCATGAAAATACCATAACTTTTGCAAATTTGATTTGATAGGCATATGAAAAAGGATATGGACAGGCAGTTTAAAACATTTTACTCTGGACTGTGCTATTTTAATATCTTTTCTGCAAACATTTTTTGCTATACATCTGCCATACATCAGATAACATAAAACTTGCCCAGAAGCAGACACATATATCTCCACACAGTGTATATTGTAGAAGTCTGTTTTCTCCGATCGATGTAACCTTACATACACGTACAGACACAAACTCTGAAATTAAACTTGAAATAAAATTTGGTTGGAAATGTGACGCTCCAGGGCAGCCTTGATTGCAGCAATCATGAGACAGTCAAATTTGAGATCCTCTGGACAGTGAGAAGAGCATGCAGCAAGCTCACTGACCTGGACTTCAAGAGAGCAGACTTTGGCCTCTTCAGGAACCTTCTCAGTAAGGTTCCATGGAATATCGCCCTAGAGGGCAGGGGGGCCCAAGAGTGTTGGTTGATATTCAAAGATCACCTGCTGCATGCTCAGGAGCGATACATCCCTACTAGAAGGAAGTACTGCAGCAGGGTCAGGAGACATCCTTGGATGGATAAAGAGCTGCTCAGGAAACTTCAAAGGAAAAAAGAGGCTTATAAAAGGTGGAAGCAAGGACAGGCGGCCTGGGAAGAATACAGGGATGTTGTCCGG
>JANRGW010016756.1:0-19175 GCA_024733675.1 Psilopsiagon aymara | reverse complement strand
GGTGGGGGGGTGGGGTTCTAGACTGGGAGGCCCAAGGGGAAAAGCTAGTTGCATGAATGCATGCAGACATACATTTAGTCACTAACATCTTAGCATCTCCATACATAGGTAAGGATGGTAATACAAATTCTTCAATTTGTGCAGGAAGAGAGAGTTCCATTACCAGAGTAACAAGGCTACTGCTCCTAAAATTGCTTTATTTTCATTGTCTTAAGTTGTCCCAGATGCACAAACTATATTTTAGCTTGTGCCGTATTTTGGTTATATCTCAGTTACATTCTTCTCAACTCAATTGGCAATCATTTAGAACCGTTATCAGTCTGCCTGTGCCACCTCCATGCTCGCCGTTAACCTCTTCCTGCATGCCTAGGACAGGCATGTCTGCGTAACACTTTGCCATCATTGCTTGTCTTATTTTGTAACAAATCATGTTCTTCAACTATCTTCAGCACTAGAGTTCCATCCCAGTATCCATGTATGCTGCTATAACTATACCACTGCAACCATCATTACATTCCAGTTTTTGGCGTAACTGATAAGAGACCGTATGTATTTGTGTTGATCTGGGGAAATGCTACATCTCTGCTCTAGCCTACAATGCAATCAAGAGGAACTCCTAGAACTGTGGTCCATCTTCAGCACTTCAGTAACCCGTTGTGAGCACTGAAAACCTGGAACGTGTCCAGAGAGATTCACCACTTCGAGCTAACGACTGTTTTCAGAAGTCAACCACTTGCCATTCAAATGCTGCCTTAAACTAGAGTGCCTAAATCTGTTGTTTGCCAACACTACCACTTACAGTATCCCACAAAGGGCTTTGTGTCTCAGCTCTTTTCACAGTGCTGCAGCTGCTGAGGTAGCCACGGTAGGCGTTTTCTAGAGCTCTACTTTACTGGATACATGGTGCATCATGAATTTGATACATTGAAAATGTGTATCTCTTCATTTGACTTTCAATATTTTTTTAGAATATTTTTATGGAAACTGTCTTTTAGTTTTTCACTATGAAGTTCCATTTTTAATTCCTGCAGTGCTAGTCCATTTCTGGGTGATGCTTCATTGTATGGACCAGTTGAAATTTGAGTGATACTTCGTTAATGATCTATGTGCACTTTTACTTGTAAACAATTGAAATTTGGATATGTTTATACGTGTAAATATAGTTGTCTGCAGTGCCCCTATTGCTTATGTTGTCTAGCCTCCCATTTGTGGTTCTATTAATAAATACACCATATCTGATTTACTAGGGTGATAAGAATTAGACTAGTGATGTTGGGGGGAGGGATACTTGTATCAAAGCAAGCTTGTCAACCCAGCCATCTGCTGTTTGTTTGGGGAAATGAAATCGGGATCAAAACATTCGGCTTTCCTGGGGGCTGAAGCAATAGTTAGATGCAGCAGTGCTGGATTCTTTTTAATTTCAGTGTTAGTAGGAACTGTACTATGAGTAAGACTGAATTGGAGTGACTTGTGTAGAGGTTTATTCCTTTTGTTGTATACCACTATTACACAGCTTGACCTAGTGTAGTACGGGGGCTATTAAACTCTAAAGTTTAGATTTTTGGAGCTTGTATACAGGGTTATTTATATAATAATGTGACATTACTCAATACTGACAAAACTACTTAGGTAGTTTTTTGGAGGGTTTTGAGGGGGTTGTTGGGATGGGATTTTTTGGTTTTGTTCTGGGTTTTTTGTTTGTTTTTTTTTTTTTTTTTTTTTTTTTCTTTTAAAATCTAGTGCTTTTTTTTTATTTTAGAGAAAAGGAGGAAATGTGATCTGTGTATTTTCTGCTAAAGGGCCTGTGGTTTGCCTGGCTAACAGCCTTGCAGGTCAGTAATAACACTTCCTGGTAAAGGACTACATGTTCCTTTCACGTTACTGTTTGTTTTTCTAAAACCAGGATTTGCTTCCTTTGGAGGCAGGTTGCTTTCATGAGGGATAGTGCAACTTGTATGAGGGTTGTTAAACATAGGAAAGAAACATTTGTACTTGCACAGCTAGTTATAAATCACTTCTAAAATTCTGAATGTGAGTTGTCTTAAAGAATCTTACATTTTCCAGTAATTTTTAATCATTTTTTGTGCACATGTTGATTTCCTAAATGTTAAATGCTTTGTTTAAAAAATAGTGTTCTCTGTTGAGAATATTTTCATGGAATAAAAAAATCTTTTCATGGTCTATGGAATTAGCTTCCCCACTTGTCTTCTCTTAAAGACTTCCAGCATGAGCACTGTAACTTGTTACAGTGGTAGAACCTCTGTTGTGACTCGGAGGAAGAGATCATACCATTTTGGTGTTGGCTGTGGTGTGAGCCTGCTCGAATAATTTCAAATGCTGTAAAAGTAACATTTCACTCCAGAAACAGACTTAATAATAATGAGCACATAAATCTCTAACCTTAGTTCTTGCTTAAACATTTACCCAGGTTTTGAGGATAATGCTTATACACCAGTTTTATATGTGACACAGTGGAATTTGCTGCTAGAGCACTCCTTATATAAACACCATGCACGCTGATTTCCTGTGAAAAGTGCTAACAGCTTATGCTTTGCCTTCATCTAAGGGAAAAAAGTACTACTTACCAAAATGATTCACCTCAGTAAATGAAACAAGTTCAATGTATTCATACACCCACATTTAGTCATATCTGAAAGCATTTTAATTATCTGGTTTGTTTGTTCTTGCCATTTCATCATTCATTCCTGGCAGCATAGCTGTTGTTTAGGCTCCAGCAAAAGCACTACAGATGCTGTCTTAAACAAAAAGTAAGTTGTACCAACACAGACACACAACTCATTTTGTACCTTCACAGGAGCAATGATAGCTGAGCTTTCTGTTGTGATCACAGATATAGTTTCTGCAACCTGCAAATTCTTTTGCATCAAGATACACTTTAGTTCACAATTCTATGTACAGCAATTTATAGTCATTAAAATAATATTATACAACAGGTTTTCTGCAATGTCACATACTTAATCTACTCTTGTATTTACACTGTTTGTTTGCTTAATTTTAAGAAGCCAATGCCCTTAAATCCTAGGCATTATTAAAACATTCTAATTGGGAAATACAAAAAGCTGTAAGACTGAGTGACTTACAGGGCTAACGTACGTGTTTTAAAAGGGATCACTCACTGACTTAGTGATACAGTAAATAAATAATCTGTTTAGAAATCAGTAGTTTTAAAACACGTGTGCATTGTGCAGTTAAAAGTTCTAAACATCTTGTGAAATGGAAGAAGTTTGTGCTGTATCAAACTGCCTAAAGAAAACCAAGGTTATTTCAAGTATTTCATTTAAATAGTTTTTACAGAGTCTCATATAATTAATTGTTCCACCTGCTTCACTGGGGGAGGTTCCAGTTTTCGGGAAAGTGCAGTTAAAATCTGGCTGAATTTCTCATATCTTTCATTCTGATTAACTTGGGCTCCTTTGCTGCCCCAGAGCAATCTCATCTGAAATTCTGTCTTGAAGATTTCACTCATTTCTTCATCCGGCTGAAAACCTAGAAAAGAAAAAGAATCCCACAGTATTACTATCAGAAAATTCTTTTCTTCAGAAGAAATGGATTTTAAAGTCCATTCTCCCTCCGAATAAGATGAGCCTCAGTGTGCTGGATTTCTTCTGCACAGTGGTTTCAACAAGTTATTTTTAACAAGTGACAGTCCTTTCCATTACTGACATTCTAGAGCATACCCATGCTTTAGGGACACTGGGACAGGCTCAATTTTGATGGTTTGGAATTGTCCTTATAGCCTGACCTTAAATACAGTTACTGCTGTAGACATGCTACCTGCATGAAGATACACTTTCATTCACAATTCTGTATACATTCATTTATATTCATTAAAGGAATAACATACAACAAATTTTCTGCAATGTTACATTCTTAACCTATTCTTGTTTCTGTACTGTTTGTTTAATATTAAGAAGCCAATGCCCTTAAATCCTAGGCATTCTCAACATATTCTAACTGGCAAATAAGAAAGCTGCAAGATTACCTTACAGGGGTAACTGACTGTTTAAAGGGATCATTCACTGACTTAATGATGCAGTAAATAAATAATCTGTTTAAGAATCAGTAGTCATCTATCTGCCCTCATTGTTTCTCTCAAAGTTTAAAATACAGTCATATGTTCAACACACTGCTGCTTTCTGGCTGCAAGCAGTCAAGATCATAGTGCTGCATTTTGCACCACTGAAAAAACTCATTATGACAAATGGTGGTGTATTTGTAAAAGAGTAGGGATTTGAAACTACAGAAAAGAAGTTATCCTCAGTCCTTACTGTACTCCTGCTCAGCTGCTAGAAGGGTCAAGCACATAAGTCATGAGAACTTTGATTTTTGTTTAGTAAAAACATATGCTCTGTTGATTACTGGAGAGCTACAGTGATTAATAATTAACTGCTTTTAAGCTATATTGATGTTGTCCTCAGTCTGAGTTTCCTGCAGGACTTTTGATCCTATCTCAGCTCCCATGAAAGAGGAGAAGAATTTCTTGCACTATTGGTGGCACTTAGGCAGAGACCTTATTCTTCAGACATAACCCCCGCTTTGTGTCAAGGTGTAGCAGTTACTCCTGCACTGCTCCCTACCTTCCAGCATCCGCTGTGCAGTCAGGCTGTACATTTCTGCGTTGTGTGCTATCTGACGAGCAGTGGCCAAGTGCTTGAGCATTATCTCACAGCTTTGGTCACTGCTTTCCCACAGGTCCATCCCTTCAAAAATAACAGCTTGCCGCTCCATCAAGATAATGAGAGGCATCAGCAGTGGCACAGTCACATGGTTCTGTGGAGTACCGGTGGGCTCTGGAATAGAGAGCAACAAGCAGATCGTATCAGACATTATGAAATTGCTATTTGAAGAAACTATTATAACTGCAGTATGCTCTTCAAAGTTAGAAGCTACTCTTTTTCTTCCATCTTCCAAATTAACACATGACCTCTGATACACCAGCCCTACCAGTTCCCAGGGCACTGGCTGGGGGAGAAGGCCAAGACAAGTTAGCGTTGGAAAAAATCTGTTACAGGAGGTGGCTCTGCTGAATGACTGAGACAGCAGCACAGCGATTTAAAACATTTAAAATCTGCATAATTCCAAGAAATTCCGTGAGGCTTATGTTTTCTTTCTCTAACCATTCTCTTGGAGAATTGTTCAGATGTTATTCTCTGCCTCACTGCTTTGGAGATGGGAGCTGCAAAGAATGGGTGCAGGAGCACCTGTTATGATCAGAGGAATTCTCTTATTAACCCATTCTTTGTATTGAGGATTCATCCTCTGATCCAATAGGCAAAGCAAATAAAAAGCAAAATTTGCCAAAAGTAACTCTCTTCTGTGGAAGGAAGGAGATTCTTTTTCCTGTCTTTGAGGCAAGGAAAGAAAGTGGTTTAGTTTCTGCTCCACAAAGAGGGAGTATAAAGCTTGAGAAGGATGTTAGATTCTGCATGGGTACACACACACAAGCACAGGCTGATGTTTGTCTGGCAGCCTCTTTCCTTCTGTTGCGTTGTCTTAGAGTGCATTCTACAATTTTACAGCCCTTTTAACATGTGATACACAGCTATCCAAACAGCAGCTGCCTCATCTTCCTATACAGGAAATGAGCAGTGAGAAGTTAAAAGGCCAGATAGAAACCAGTGTCACTCATACTCACTGTTCCACTCATCTTGTCCTTCATGCAAAGCTTTGCTGAACGGCTTCAGCTGTTTTTCATACATAATGGCAGTCTGGGTATAACGATGCCTCAGAGAGGTCCAGGTTTGTTCTAACCTAGTGACCTGTTCATAGACAATGAGAGAATACCTGTTAGTGATGCCATTGCACTCACAGCAACAGCACCCCCCTAGTGAAGTTTGTCCTGATGAGCTCTCTAGTCTTGATGAAGTTGCATTAAAAAAACTTTGAAATAAGTTTCTTAATAATTTGTAAACAATTTGTTTGGTTGAAAATAAATACCAAACAATTCCATGGTTTGGAACATAAAGAGAAACAGATTTTTACCTGTGGCATTTCCAGTGCTTTCATAATGGCAGAAAATCCATACAAATCCCCCAGTGAGTCCTTCAGCTCCACTGCAACTTGGATAATCCTGTTTAATGTTGCCGCTCTATCTTCTACTGTTCCTGTGCAACCCAGGATATCCACAGCTATTCCTATAGCCATGGTATTGTGCCTGTAAATGAAACAATTTATGCTGATTACTAAATAATACATGTGTTCAGGAAAATCTGTTCAAAGGTTTATTTCAATAGCTTGGTGTGCCCCAGTAACCTTACTCTTGCCAGCATCTTTGTATCAAGAACAGTAATGCCATTATACAGAACATAGATATGTTCGCTTTTAAAATAAATTCAGTAAGATTTCCTGAAATATTATTAGTATATAAAATTCTGCTCAAGCAATGAATGAAGGAACACTTCTGGGAAAACTGCCCTAATTCCATTTTGTCCTCTGCACTCTGGGATCTTCCCCCAGAATTTCAGCAACCAAACTACTGAAACCTCAGAGCAGCAGAAAAGCTAAGTCAGGGACAGAAGACCCCTAATTGTTCCCCCTTAACTTGTACAGAGGTTTTAGAGTAAGATTTGCTGATCATTTTTTACCTTAGTAGCTCTTCCAGCCTCTTCCCCAGCTGCTATTGCCTTCAGTTTCTTCCAGAAACACATTCAAGCTAGATTCCAGGTCCCCCTGAACTTTGGCTTACCTGGGCTCTTAGAGGAGATGAGGGTGTGCTCTAAGGACAGTTCCTCTTTCCCAGTATTACATGTGTGGATTTGCCCCAGGACCTTAAGGAATGTTTCCTATGCAAAAAGCAGTTCTGTGCCATATCTGTACCGTGCCCTCTGTACACATGAATTCAGACAAGGTGCGGGTGAGCACTCTGAGGAAGCAGAGTACAATGTAGCAACGCTCTGATCTTCTGGCCAGCTGCCCTGGAAATGAGTAACAGGAACACGTACCTTTCGATGAGGTCAAGGCGCAGTTGATGTCCGTAAGGCAAGGTGATCAGTTCCAGCCCGGAATTCACTCCCATAAGCCTCCTCATCTCTTCAGACACTTCCAGTATCCTTGCCACCTGCCAAGGGCAAAGACAAACATGTGATTTGAAACCCACTTACTTCAACACCCCCTGCAACCACGCAGAAGTCCTCCAGGTTAGTGCATGGCGTACAGAGCTAAGTGCACAGCACACAACTAGAATACAGTCCTCTAAGAAAAGCTTGATTAATGTACTTTCAGTGCCTTACACAAAAAGACCAACTTTTGCTTTGCCACCTTCATTTTTAAAGAAGATGATTGCTCCGAATGCGTTTGGATTAACTCACATAGGCTCCTCATAAAGATTAATTAGTAAAAGGCCTTTAAGGAGGACACTGAATGTTGAGTGCCTAATAAAGTCAGCATGTGAAAGCTGACACCCTCACCAATTTGTCTTTGCTTTTTAAACACACAATATTAGCTACTGGTTATAGCAATAGCAACTATATATGCTAATTTGCTAATTATAAGCAAAACCACATGAATACACTAATGTGAGATTATCTGCTGGTTTAAGGCAGCCTGTACGATGACACATGTACAGACCGATCTGCCTGCTATTTCACTGACACATCAGCAGGCTTTATAGAAAGATGAAAGCAATCTGGCCCACACAACAAGCCTCCCTGGTACAGAATCTAGCGCTATCAAGAAACCTGTTTCACTGCTGGAGATGCAGGAGTGCTCTGAAGTCCCTGGAGACACACTGACTGCTACTTCTTTGTCACGAAAGTCCTCTCAGGCCCGCAAATGGCAGATACTCCATCACCATATGGATGCTCCTCTCATTATTAGAAATCTCACTATTTAAAAGGCAAACTGAGCTACTGCTGCTGCAAGACAAGCTATGAACTTCAGCCTTATCACAGATCTCAGTACAAAGCATTTATTCTGGCCCAGTTCGCATGCCAATCCCATTGCATCATGCAGTTCTTATCAGCGTGGTAGTACGCAGCAAGTTACCAATGAATGACAGTCATTGGCTCTCAGCACTGCAAGATAAAGATAAAACAGACTTCTCTACATGTCCCAGCCAGTTACTGTTCCTGCTCCAAAACCCCCAAATCTGTTTCTGTAAAACACTCCAGTGACTTCTAATGAATGGTGCAGGCTCCCACACTTCCAAGAAGCAGCCTCCTTGGCCCCGTTCCAGAGCTCATAGAATTTAAAATAAGGAGACTAATAACAACCTAATTGAATATAGTATATATAAAACTCCCTTACTAATTCTCTAAGGCATGCATATCCTGTGCCTTCAAGCAACACACACTTTAACGATATATGGAAAGACATTCTGGTTTTTATTATGAGGTTCAAGGAGGAAAAGGTGAATTTCAGAACTAAAACATCAGAGAATGCTCTTGCTACTCTTGGAACCATGGCAAAGAAGCCACAGTCTATCAGTTCTGAAAAGACCAAGCAGTTATGGAGCCGAGTTTTTCTGAGTCCCCATGTCTGTGTGAAGCCCCACTCGGCAGCAGCCAACACTGTTACTGAGGAGAGAAGCTGCATTTGATGTTGGCAGGAACCCAGCAGCTGGCAGGGAATGGCACACTCATCCCACTGCTGCTCTGGTGAACTACCCCCTTCCCGGACCTGAGGTGTGAATCAGTGCAGCAGCGCTAGGCTGAGCACCAGACATGTTTATTCTGGAGCACTACCACTTCCTTTCTTGTCTGCAGTGGAGCTGCCCATTAAGTAGCCACGCATATTGCTCCTCAAGCTGCACTTAAACCCAGATAAAGCCCCAACACTCAGTTCCTGTAGCTGCTCTGTAGCAGGTACAGCACTTGGCAGCCCAGCAAAGTGGTGCAGATTCAACTGCAGTTGCATTTCATGTATTACAGAAAGTCAACAGCTCACAAAGAAATGACTTCTCTTGTCCTGCCGTATTTCTGAACCAACAGCCCATGTCCAGCTCTGTCAGCTGAACAAAGTCTACATTGTAGAAAAATAACGCTTTGTGGGTTTACATCTTTCTAAACACTTCCCTAGCAATACAGTTCTCATAGGAGAGAAATGCACAAGGCCTCATAGCTATTTGCCCGCACCACCTATCCAGCTCTAAGATAGAAACTCAGATAAAAAGAGCATCAAGTTTAAATACATTTAGTTCCATTGAACATCATACCAGCCAGGGCACGGCAACCAGGTAACGCCTGTCTACCGTTTGCCCTTGTGAGCTAACTGGCTATTTCCTGTCACAAGTGGTACTTTCCACAATAGTTTACAGCACAGACAGCTCTCCCTCTGGCATAGAAGAAAGGCTGAATCACAGACACACAGCACTGACAGGAAATTAAAAGGATGCATGAAATGCTGAGAATTTGAGTCTTAAGTCAAGGATGGCTGGAGACCTTTGGTCCAAAGGGTTGGATAACATTTTTGTTCTTCAAACAGAATTACAGAATGGTTTGGGTTGGAAGGGACCTTAAAGACTATCTAGTTCCAAGCCCCTGCACCTTCCACTAAACCTGGTTGCTGGAGGCCTGTCCAACCTGGCCTTGAACACTGACAACAACGGAGCATTCACAACTTCCTTGGGCAACCTGTGCCAGGGCCTCACCACCATCACAGTAAAAAATTTCTTCCTTATATCCAACCTAAATCTCCCCTGTTTAAACCTATTACCCCTTGTCCTGTCATTACAGTCCTTGATGAAGAGTCCCTCTCCAGCACCCTTGTAGGCCCCCTTCAGATACTAGAAGGTGCTAAAAGGCCTCCACACAGCTGCTCTTCTCCAGGCTGAACAGCCCCAACTTTCCCAATGGAGGGGGAAAAAAACAACACCCCAACACCCTAAAAATTCCTACAATGAAGTCAAAACATTTGTTGTATTAGCTGCAAATCTACCCATTCATCTTTTCAAACTGGTTATATAAAAAGTATGAACTTTCACAGCACAAAATAAAATGCAAGAGTTTTCTTACCTTGCAGTCCATTCTAAGAATATGCTGTGCAATAACCTTTGCATTGTTGTTGGTGAAAAGCTCCTTAATTCTTCTTAACATTGAAGTTTCCAATGGCTTGTTTTCAGGAGGAAGTAGTTTTGATTCAAAATCGTTTGGTTTAAAACTAGACACAGTCTCAAACACAGGTGCAGAAAAGATGCTGTTGTCTTCAGCCATATGAGTTGAAGCTTCTAAAGGATCTGCAGAGTTCATCGTAGGGTCATCTTCCAGGATCAAATAGTTTGTTTCAGAGTTCCTGAATGAGTGTGTTCCCCTCTCCTTTCGTATCAGATGTTCCACATAGCTGGTTTTCTGACATAACTGCTGCTTTGTTGCTGCAGGATCTCTGGCAGGGCTCAGTTCACAGTAGTGTCCTTCTGAACTGTGGGAAGCTAAGGGAGAATCTGGGGGCTTTAACAGGGGTGCTTTGCTGGGTTTAGGTGGAGGCTTCGGGCAGAGCTGACTGTCTGACCCCCTAAGAGCTTCTCCTACTTGTAACTCAGAGGTGACTTTCTGAACAACTGTGGGGCTTAGAGAAGGCTCACTGCCTGTTCTAAATGCAGGAGAGCTTGGATATGGGTCTGCATCTGCTTCAGGTAATCGAGATGGATGTCTTGAACCTGCAAGGGAAAACGGAATTTTAGAAGGCCAAACCACGTATCAGTCCTGATGCCAGTCCCAGGGTTCATGTCTTAATGCTGATTCCTGAGGAAAATATTGACAGATCATGGCAGCTACTCTCTGACAAAATGCATACGAAATTGTATTTTGAGGAATGAGCTAGCCAGTAAATTCCATTCTCTTGCTGATCCTCCCCAAATCCCAAATACACAGAACAGCTGCACCATAATATTATTCTGTGGTAATGCTGACAATAATTCCAGTCCCTGCTGCATACATAGGCTATACTGTCAGAGTTGGATAGTCTCCATGGCTTGGAATAGGAGGCTTCTTTGTAACCTGATCTAGGCCATAAAAGCAGAAACTTCCAGACACACCACATAAAAGATGAGTCATTTCTGAGAATGGCAAGTTTGAGATGAAAGAAAAGCTTCCCAAAGTCGAGCCTGAACCTGCCATGAGGTATGGAAGGAATGAATTTCAGGGCTGCTAACCTTTTTCCTGAATGGTAGCTGGTGGGAAGAGCTGGAGAAACACATCCACATTCTTCTGTGTATGTATACCTCATTCTGGACTCAAACCTCAGCACATCCAATCTAGGACTGAAGCCTGTATCAGACATTCCCAGTCTGCAGGTCTCAGTGCATTTGCTGGTATCCCCAGCAGAGTGGCCAGCTGCAGCACAAGGGCTTTGCTGCTTGTTTGCAGCTGGCTCTCAATTTCTGCAGACAACAAAATCTACAAGTCACAGCCTGTCACTGCTCATAAGCGGTACAATACCAGAACCTGCTTGAAGGACCCCATGATAAAATACACAGCAGTACTCTTCAGATTAAATGGTGTAGTACCAAAAGAAAATGATCTATTTGACTACAGTTGGACACAAACTTGTCTTATGAATATCCATCCATCTGATTGCTAAACACAGGAGCACACCCTTCCTATCAGGATACAGTCTCACTTTATAAATACTCAATATTATCTTAGTCTCAAGAATTCTTTCCACAACAGGCACTACATGTTTCAACAACTACCACATCCAATGTGACTAGCAGCCTCAGAAGTGAAACACTAGAATTTGTCCATACGGAACAGATGCATCCTTGAAACTTCCTTGGCCGATGTGTTAGTATGGATACAATAGATTACATCTCTGAAGAGTCTGAGAGAGAAAAAGCCACCATCAAGAACTGACCAGGTGTTGGCACACCTTGTATCACTGGAGGAACCATGCCTTGGAACCAGACAGCAGCAAAAGGAGCAAAAAGCAAAAGGGATGGAGGTGGGAGGGAAGGCTGAATATAAAAGCCAAAGCAGTGCTTTTTTTTCCTGGTGAGGAACACGAGCACATCCGCATACTTACGGAAGCAGTTACCAGACTTCCATGAGACAGGGCTTCTACTTAATAGACTTATCAAAATGACAGGAGTGAGACAAGTCAGTTCTTGTAAAGCACAAACAAGGAAAGGTCATGCTGTCAAAAAGATATCAATGCCAACTGTAGTTGTTGTTTTTTTCCTGTGGAAGCCTACTGAGCTGTGTGCCACAGTACTCAGCTACCTGGCACCAGTGACTTAAGGAGCAAGCAATATGCTAAACACAGCTTATGCTGGCCATTAAATATAACTATATACAGGATTGAGAACACTCAACAATCTCACTTTGGTATGAAGCATAACAGACCGCCTGGACACACACAGATTCTAAGTGTGAAACATTTAATTATAAAACATACCTATTAGCAAATAGCTCTCTGACTGGTGAGCCTTCAAGGGGAATCTTCTTTCCAAAAGATGATCCAGACAAGCTGGCTGACTACCACTTTTCTCTTTGTTTCTAGGGTAAACAGAAATGCAAACAAAACCATATCAATATATCCAACACTCTTAACACACATACCTAATTGCCAGAATATATCATAAACAGTGCAAGAATCATTAGTGACCCACTTGGGCAGCTTATAAGAATAAAAGGTATTTCATGCTGTTAGGGCAGAAATGAATGGGCTACAATATGTGTGACCCTGCAGCATTCATGAGGGTGCTCCTTAGTGCTGAGATTTTTTAATGGAACATTTGATTTGGACACTGAAATTAGGATCCATTATCCTACACCTAGCATTTTATTGCAGAAGTCAAATATGGAAAGAAAGGCTTCTCTGGGGCAGCAAGAAAATTTTACTCTAATCTTTTGTTTTATCCTAGTCAAGATTTGGCAAGAACAAGCTGCCTTGTTCTTCCTTGTTGTGCTTCCAGAGCCTACATTTGCTCTCACTCATTTGCTAAAAACCAGCAAACCCTCATACCTAGTTTCCCATCTAAAATCAGAGTGAAAATTCACATCACCTACAGCTAGAGCTGATAGAGTTACCTCATTTCCCTCCATGAGGACAGCAAACTTAAAGTACCTCAAAAGATTGCCCCTGGGTATGCTCTGCTCGGCGGACTGCATGCTGGATATACCAAGACTCAGCCTTTTTGCAGTTTCTGGTTTTCCTTCAGGGATACTTGGCTCTCTTTGTCGGACTGGAGTTACACCATACTTCTCCTCTAGACACCTGAGAGGCACAGTCCTGTTGATGGGCTGAAAAATAATTGCTCCACTCTGCTTTGATATTGGTGTGCGATTCCCAACATAGTATCTAACCAAGCCGGGAATGCTGTCAAAGCTTTCCAGTTCAAGCTGATACTGAACACGGCAGTAGGCTTCATTGAGTCTTAGAACTGTTCTGTTGATCTTAAAATGCTGGGAGGTATTTTTCCACTGACAGGTAAGAACATAGTTCCCAGGGCTGGAAAGAGAATCCCTGATCAGAAAGTCTCCATCTCTCTGAACCAGGCCTTCTGCCACCTTTTAGGGAAAAAGGATCATGCAAAAAAAAGACTTTTAGTATCAGAAAACAAGTAGGCAAACAACACACCACAACAAAGTATTCTTAAACATAGAACTTCATTTGGCTGCTCTGAAAGGACGGATAAAGCCAGAAATATAAAGAAAAGCATGAAGTGCAGTAGAAGACTCATGTGTCAAATTCCAAATCTAAGAACCCATCCCACAGCAGAGATCCGGAGGGGTTTCTTTGAAAATGCCCAGCAGCAAGACCCACACCTATGTATTTCTATGAGCTGCCTAATAGAAAATAAAGCACGAAGAAAAAGCAATGACTCAAGATTTTAGACTTCAAAACATCTGAATAGACAGTCACACTGAGGTTTAGAAGCGTACTTAACCACAGGACCCCAGAATAGTCTTGTTATTATTACCTTCAGTGACAGAAGCTTTCATTTTTTATTCTTTGTGAATACTGCATAGTACTAGGAAGAGCCAGAGCAATCCTGTTTTTCCTGCTGTGAGTTAGTGCTTTCATGTGATAAACTCTGCATCTAACAGTTAATCTTGGGCGCATTGCACGTGGGTGCTGCACAGGCCCTCCTTACCGAGGGGAATGGCAGCCTGCAGCCCCGGCCAGAGCCGGGAGCCCCGCAGGGGGAGCTCCAGGCCCTCTCGGAACCCAAACTCTAACCCTGCCACAGCTTTAACACGTTTGTTTGCAAGGATTAACATCAAGTTACTGCGTAGATTTTGTGGTGCGACTTTTTTCCCCTCCCCTGAATTCCAAGTGCAAGAAAGAAACTACATAAGAATATCCTAGCTTTGGTTAACAATACTGAACCAAATAAACGTCAGTGTGCCTGAACAATACGTGGGAATAGCATTCTCAAATAAAGCTTAAATTCCATTTCTACCTTTATTCACACAAATCATGAAAAATGTGTTTTCCACTGCTGTCTACCCTGAATCTTTTCCCAGCCTCATTCTATACCAAGCTGTGATAAATTCCATAGCTTTCACACAAATAAGCATTATGTTTCTACTAAATTAACGAAGATATCAGAGATGTGTATAGTACTCAGGTACAATTCTGCTTGCCTATAAAAGCTCAAAAAGCATGTTTGGCAATGCAATGACCACGTACCTGCCAAGGAATCCGTCCATGGTACCAAGCATGGCTACGCAAGTCTTCACTACTCAGCTGCAGTTCTTCCTCTAACTCCTTCTTCAGCTTTTCTGGGCTGTTGTCCATAACCTGCCTCTCCCTAGAAAACTGTAATAAAAGATTAAAAGCTTCAGCTGTGCCAAGTTTAGTGATTAACATTTTACCTGGGTTCTAACTTCCATCACATGATCTGCACCAGCCACTGGAATGCAGGTGCTGCTTTCAGCAGCCTGGCTTGGCTTCACCCTCTGCATTTGTTAAATCCAGGATTCGGTGAGATAACGTGTGATTGTTATACACTGCACAGAACAGAGCACAGAGTTCTGTCTGTACACCAAACTAACAGTGACACACCTACAAAGGCACTTCTCTTACTTCCTCTTCCCAACAACAATTGCAACTATACCACAAAAATGGAGCTGAACCCAAATGCCCTGCTCCAATACTCTTCCCTCCTACTTCAACCTCCATTTTCAATTCAGATTCTTTCTCCCCCATGCCCCTGGAACCCATCCAATTAAGAACACTTCAAATGCATTGAGACAGGCTGGACATAAATATTTCTGTTGCACTAAATTCAGTTTGCCAAAGTAAGTTTTCAACCTTAAAGGGCTTACTTTTAATGGTCACTAAATCTGCATGTCCATGATGTTCCCTTCTTAAGGAGAAAAGGCCCTGTTGCCCCATAGCACAAAACACATGAGAACTGCTTAGAGAAATCTCTATCACCACTACACAACTACTATAAAATTATCTGGACAGTTCTCAGCTTTGCCTCTTCTTACGGTACATCTTCCATGCTGGACCACCCAGGCTCCTAAGTCCTTCTTGCGGATACAGTGCGGCCAACAAAGTAAAGTGCAGAATCTTCTCTAGAGAGTTGTCATGTACTCTGATAAGTACTCAGTGGGGGGAAGCTCTTTGGACTTCCTCACATCCCCCAAGGGCTGGGGACTCCAGTGCATTCTTACTGTTCCTGAAGAGTTTCCAAAGCCTAAAATACTCAAGAGATTCATTGCAGGATATTCTATGTATTGTACAGTATTGAATTCTATGTATTCAATGTAGAATATCCTACATTGATCAAAGAATCAAAGTATGCACTCCCTTAAAAGAAAGTACAGAGAAGGAGTGAAATGTGAGAGAGAGAGGCCTCCAGCTGGAGTACAGACTAAAATGCAAGATTTTGCTCCAGTGTGTTATAGATTTTATTTTTCCTTTAGCTCTGAACACGAGCCAAAACCCACAGGTTCCCTTCACTGACACACTGATGTAAATATGCATTATTCAAACATGAGCTGGGAATGCTTGCCCACCAATCCCATTCTCTCCATGAACCCTGCTCTCTATAGCGTTTCCTTTTTCATACTGAGCATTCACAGCACCTAACGGTGGGAGCAGGTGGCATACATTTAGCACTTGTTTCAACAATCCTCCCTGCGATTTCAAGCAGGCTGAATTACAACAGATTACTAGACAGCAGATTTTTGGTGGAATAATGCCAGAAGAGGCATTCTGCTGCCAAGACTATTTAAACATGCTGGGAGCCCAGAGAAATTCTGAGATAAATTCTCCTCTCCTCTCTGCTTTTCTCAGAGAAAACTAAAGTTTTTCTTAGACAAACACAAATTAGCATAGTAGCTTACACAGAAAGCCAAAAGATAAAAACCACTTGGTAAAGAATCACTTGTCACCTCATTTCTGCTTCCGCGAACCATAACAGGGTGGCACATATCTGTACAAATGTGGTTCAAAACAGACAAGCATTTTCAACATGGAGTAAATCCTTTGTGCTTTTGCGCAGTCAAGGTCTTTCAACAACTTCCCCAAGTCTAACCCTAACCCCAAAATCCCCCTCCACTCCACACCTCTGTGACCCATCGCACTAACATAGCTAAAGGACTAGCAGCACATAGCTGCTGCCTTAGTTTCCCAACTCCAATCGCTGGGTACTCAGTTAAAGCTGACTGACACGGATTCCAGGATTAACAGTCACCCATTTCACTACTACAGCTTACAGGATGGTAACAAGTATTGTGGCATTTGCATAAATGGCAGGGAGAGTGAAGAACACACACATTGAGAATAGATTTTTCAAGAGCACCTTTACCATGACCACACAAGGAAGTAAGTGTCTGAAGAAGTTTTATAGTACCCCCTCCAATCTAAATCACAGCATTCTGTTTTAATGTCATACAAATCTCTAACATTCATAGCAGTGTGTTTTGCTGATCTTCTGAAAGGAACTGCTACTTTAATTGTAGTGAATTGTACTTACATTTTTGAAAGATACTTTTGACTGACTAGGGACCTTGAAACACAGTAAATGACTGTACAGGTTGTTACCACCATTCCAAAAGCATACCACTGCACCTCAGTGGTACGCAAAGCTACTGTAAACAGAACAGACTGCAGTATACAAATGCAATAACTGAATCTGCTTAGGAGAGCTAGATTCTTAGCCCACAAAAAGAGCTATACATCCGTGTGTAGGGGCTAATTTCACCCATTGTACTGACACAGATTATCTTAAAACCCCAGGATGATGCACATGAATTACAAATACACCAGAGAAATCTAGAACTTCTTCCAGTTGTTCAATAGATTTTTCACTACTCAAATAACATAATGAGACACATACTGCACTTGAAGTACATCTAGAAACACAACAAGAAAAACATTTAAGGAATCCAAATCAACCAAATGGTTAACATTCATGATTACTGGTTTGTTAAAAATCCTCTCCACCATGGTCTACCACACTGAGTATATTCTGATTGCCAAAGGTCAGACATCTCCCGAGGTGAAGCAAACATGCTTAAATGCAACTCTGAACTCAGTGGAAGAACTCCTGTGGCTAGCACAAATCCCAAAATACATGGGGGGGAAGCTGCCTAGGTAAGCAAGTTTAGTAATAGCATGTCTTCCTGGACAATTTTTTGTTGGTTGAGGCCAATTTCTTACACAAACCCTGTCCATTAAAGGAGAAGTGTGACCAATGATCTGACTGTAATCCTCTCAGTCTATCCCTTTCTATGCTAAACACTTGAGGCCCCTGGTCCTGCAAGAATCTCTGCATATGCCCAGATCCACATCATGCAAGTAAGCACTCAAAAATCATTCCTGGCACAGCCTGCACAAGCATGTTAGTCTGTAAATAAGAGAGTGTAAACTTACAACATTAGCTATGGCAATGGGCTTCCTTTTAATAGAAAAGGTGACCTATTCTACACAACATGATGGAGATACTTCAGCCTCATTTGCCAAGAGCACCCAAAAGCTAGTGGGCAGTAATGGTATGCTGTAAATTTGCAGTAACTTCATAGTGACAAACCTTCATTTACTACTAATGGTAAAAAATTAAAGTGAAAAAGAGTCCGGGACAAAAATTAAAAGACTTCAGTATATTCTGCAACAAAACACGGTGGAAGCAACACAAGGAAGCTTCCAGTTTAAACTTTCAGATTTCCAAATAGTAGCAACCCTATCAGAAATCCCTAGAATATGAAAGCAAATCAAGTCAACAGAACTCTTTTCCAGTACAGATGCTTTTTCTGACTTACAGAGAACTCCCCCTAAGTATGTGCTTTCCAGAACTGTTTGTTCACATTTTAGTTGCATTGTTTCCAGTCCTGATTCTATTTTAAGATACTCCTGCCATGCTGAGCTTTTTGTGAACAGGTCTTTAAAAGAAAAATACAACACTATTGAGCAATGAAGTATTATCAACCTCCAGCAGAAGCCCTCAAACTTAGCTACACACCCAATAGACAAGAGAAAGCCAAGAGTTGGGGGGGGGGGGGGGGGGGGGTTTTCCAGTCAGTAAATTTAGTGGTTTTAATAAATGTCATGCAGGTTTATTATATTTCACAAAGGATTTCTACTTCAGGGCGTTAAACTAAAAGCAGATTTTGCTTACAGATGTAACAAACTATCCTTGATGTCACCTGCTATTTTATACTTTTTTTCCAGGCAAACGCTGATCTAGCATACAAAAAAGTGGAAAATATCAAAGTTTAAGGAAATCTAACATCAAAATATGATCTTAGGTAAACTTAGGAAGGAACTGATCTACCACAATGTGCTGCTGTTGTGAAACTTGTGAACACATGTTAACGGTAATTTCTCACAATAACCTGTTGTTGTGCATCCAAGGGGTTACTTTCATTTGATTGATTGGCACCTTTCAAAGGAAACTCACTGTAGCATGATCTTGTGTCAACCGTCCGAGCTGAATTTCTCACATTAGAGTAATCTTTAATTGTGCTGAATAATCTACTGTTTGAGATTGGTGATAAGCAAAATAAAAGTCCACCATTAATTTTGTTGCCTACCGGCAGGGGATTATTTTCTCAGTTCATATCTCCAACAACTCCAGTGAAGTACAGGTACCAATAGATTATCAAAATCATAGAATCATAGAATAGTTAGGGTTGGAAAGGACCTTAAGCTCATCCAGTTCCAACCCCCCTGCAGGGACACCTCCCGCTAAACCATATCACCCAAGGCTCTGTCCAACCCGGCCTTGAACACTGCCAGGGATGGAGCATTCACAACTTCCCTGG
>JANRGW010016754.1:10183-26411 GCA_024733675.1 Psilopsiagon aymara | reverse complement strand
CTTTTTATGTTGAGGACACCAGAACTGCACACAATACTCCAAGTGAGGTCTCACGAGAGCAGAGTAGAGGGGCAGGAAATGTTCAACTAAAACTGCTGAGAGATGCTTGCAAAAAGTTGTTCTGAAAAAAATCAGTGCCTTATGTCTGTACGATCACACTTAATATCAGAGAGAAAAAAACCCAAGATATACATCAGTAAGATGATAAGAAAAGTTAAAACTTTCTCTAAATTCTGTGAAAGGTACAGACCCAACAAAGAACATATTTTCCCCACTCTAGATTGCCTTTAAAGTTTTGTAGTTTTTTAAAAGTAATTTCTAAGCTAGTCAGTTTGGCTTTTCCCCTTCTGTAAAAAACAGTATGCAACAGTGTACTTTGTATCTTTAAATCACTTTCTTTATTTTTTGGTATCAGAGGTCAAATTTTATGTTCCTTCCAAGAGATACTATTACAACAATTGTATTTTGTGGTACAATAATGTAGATGTCCTTATCACCGTTCACTCTCAAAGGATTGTCACTATACACAGTGATAGCTCCACACTCACTCCCTGAGTTCCTTTGAAGTAATAGACTAACTCTGCACTGATGAAATCAAGGGGAAACCAGCAGTGATAACTTTGGTCTGTTACCTTTAATACCTCAAAAATTTTTCTCCATCTTCTATGTTCCTAAAGAGTTACAGCTGCTCTCTGCTGTTTACATAACACCAGTAAATTTTGTGAAGTCCCTTTAAAGGTTGTATCATTAGATAAGGAAGACTAAACCTCGGTTATCTAATTCTACTTTCTGATTTGGTGTATCTTTTTGGATGACTTACCTGGCATCATAAAGTGTAAAAGGACTCGAAGTGCTTCCAGCTGTACAGAGAGTGATTTTTCATGTTTCTTCATGGCTTTTACAACTTCTGATCCAGCTACTGTCATTATATCCAGATGAGGGAAGCTGAAAATATCATTTGTAAAACCAATAAAAAGAATGCATTTCTAAATTTTACATTTATTTCCTTCCTTAACACTGTGGGATAATTCTTCAGAACACTGTAAAACTGGTCTGAACTACTAAATATATATTAAACTATGGTGCTTTCCTTTGACATGGCAAACATATTATTTTCATGAATTGTGAGATACTTGGAGAATAAACAGAAAAATATCAAACAGGTTCTAATCTTGAAGTAAAAAAAAACCCAATCTCAACATCTTCAGCATTCCAAGACCACTACTTAATTTTTAAGGTTATGTTTTCATTTTAGAATACTTTCTATTCTGATGAACATGCTCATGGAAGTTTTGAGATTTTCTTCTGTCTAAAATTAAATTATTCATAAGCAATCTGTGACTATATCTTGAATCTGTGATTTTTTCACAGACAGCTTAGCATACATAAAAGTTTCAGGGAAGGCTGAGAAAACTTGGCAAGACACTTGGAATCATGTTCCCACCCTGTATACCAGTATTCATGAGTCACAAGTTTGATTTTCCAGTCACGTTCTGGAGCACTTTCAGAAGCAAACTGAAAAGTAATATTAACACAATGTTCTTTTAATAAT
This sequence comes from Psilopsiagon aymara, assembly GCA_024733675.1. NCBI lineage: Eukaryota > Metazoa > Chordata > Aves > Psittaciformes > Psittacidae > Psilopsiagon > Psilopsiagon aymara. Next base: position 24,859 of record JANRGW010016754.1, on the reverse strand, counting down.
CACAGCTAATATTGTGGGAAATTTCTTAGCTCTCGGTGAAATTCAGTGTGGCTAAGAGGAGGGGAGACCCCCTAGCAATAGTCTATTCAAACCTCACTGCTCAATAATCATGAAGTGAAGCACATATCCACTTGGGTGTTTGGCTGCAGGGCTTACAAAATCCAATGCCTTGAAGAGGTCTGTCAGCCTGTGGTCCATTTTAATATCAATGAAACAAACCTTCACTTTGGAAGTTGCCACGTGTTTTTAAGTATATTACCTTCCGTCAAAAACATGATTCAGAACTCTGCAGGCACTTTCAGCCACTTCAGGAGAATACGGATGTTTCCTCATTATATCCAGAATATTCATATGTATGCCTTTCGCCAGAAGTGTCTTCCTAATATTTACTACAAAACAAAAATGCAAGCATCCTATAAGTAAATCTTTCTCAATTTATGTGTAGTTCTAAAAACCAACAGAACTGCTAACTTTTTTCATCCTCCTTTTGGTTTCTTTCCCCCACCAAACATACATTATATAAGTACAAATTAGAATGGGAAACAGTTTGAACTGAAGCTGACTTCTGTTTGCATAGCTCAATCAAAAGCATAATAATTCAAGAATGTCTAGCAAGTTTAAATACATCCACTAATCTTACTTACATAAAGTTAGCTTCAGGGAAGAAGAATGTACAGCATTACTTCATTCTAGTTTCAAAAATGTTTATTTTTACAAAACTTTTCCTCTTAATTGCACTCTGTGATCATGTAGGAAAGCTAGAATTCAAAGCTGTGAAAAACCTCCTGACTTCAAACACAAGGCTTCAAAAATTAAATTTATTCACTCTATTTACTGTTAATTCTTTTTAAGAAAAAAATCGAATACCCAAGCACATGTTGTAGCTATAACTGTAATCAATACAGCCCAGAACACTGCAAAAGTACTCCACATTATCATGGCAAATACCACCAATTCTTGACATTCCCAGTTCAGCGCATGCACTTCAAACGGCTAATAGAATCAAATCTTGTGCCAGAGGGTTTTATTATGCTGCTTTAGGCTTACAAGGAAATGTAGCGATAGGACAAGGTGGAATGGCTTTAAACTGAAAGAGGGTAGATTTAGATTAGATATTAGGAAGAAATTTTTCACCATAAGGGTGGTGAGGCACTGGTATTGGAGGCACTGGTATTGGCTGCCAAGAGAAGCTGTGGCTGCCTGTACCTGCCAGTGTTCAAGGCCAGGTTGGACAGGGCTTGGAGCAACCTGCCCTAGAGGCAGGTGTCCCTGCCCATGGTAGGGGGTTTGGAATTAGATGATCTTTATGGTCCCTTTCCAAATCAAACCATTCTACAGTTCTATGTTTGTCATTTCTGGTATAAGCACATTCATTTAGGAGTTAAAAAAGAAACGTAAAGAAAAAAAAAAGACAAAAATTTGCTTTAGATTTCCAATGGGAAGCCCACTTGCAAGTAACATTTGATGAAAATACTGCATATAATATATGATAACAATATGCATACATTTATGAGATCTGTTTCTCAACAAATACATACTCATCTCATGAATAATTACAAAATCTTTTCTTTGTGAGGTTTCATGTACTGGGATGGCTCAGTAACCTAGTGACAAAACAATGCTTTCTCACCTAGAGAACAGCAATTAACTGCTAGTCTTTTTCTTTCTATTTAGCCAGTGGTTTTCAATGTGCAGTCTACAAACCACATGAGGTCCACAATCATTTCAAAGGGTTCTGGGAAATATATATAATAAAAACAGGCCAACTCTCAGTAGGCTTAAATACTCCACCCAGGGGCCCACATTTCCACTGAAAAATTCTGAAGGGGTCTGCAAACTGAAATTGGAAATCATGTTAGGGACACAATCGGGACTAAAGCAATCTTGAAAACTGTTACGCACATGCTTAACTTTCTATGCACGATTTGATTCATTGAAGTCAACAAGACTGCTCAAATCCCCTGTGTTAAGCAAGAAAATGGTATTTGTCAGGCTGTAATCTTTATTCATGTGATTTTCAACAAATGCTGCTCTTGAAATTCAAATATGTGATATTTAATCATGCTACAAAGACAACACACTCTTTCATGTCTCTTGCTCCAAAGAACTGCAATTGCAACACATAAACTGGCAAAGAGCTCTTTATTTCCACAGGCTTTCTTTGATACTAGTCAACAATAGCTTTTTCAAAGCAAGAAATAAACTTCCTACTAAAAGCAACTGCATAATATTCTAAGCACAGGGAATACTGCATTCATACAACAGCACACTAAATAGTATTTAATATTACAGCAGTAACTTTCTGATGAATTAGAAAGTAGAGATAATTAAATTCTCTTACCATTTTGTTGTGATAAAATGGCCAAGGTACTAGCAGCTGCCTGAAACACTTCCTTTGAAGAGGAGTGCATCAGCATGGAGAGCATCACTGATCTGTCTATTGGGAACCTTTCACAGAGAGAAACAAATCACTGCGCATTGACAATATTACAGTGGTTATTTTCTAGTTGCAGTTTAGCTTCCTAAGAAGGCATTAAGTGACATCATTAAATTTTCAGTGATGGTACTCAGCTTCTAATATGCTTCTAGAGCAAGAGCTGACAGAAAGCCCTTTGCAAACTGCATGTTAGTTTACTCTGAATCATGTTTTCCAAGTGACTTGAGGTTGAGGATGGAGTACACGACAGGCTCACTAAAATTTGAATGAGTAAAATTTTAAGCAACTCTGAAAAATAGTTTAGGTAAAATAGAAGTCTGTATCTTATCCACGCCCAGATTCTCCCTGATGAGGCAGCACCCCCTCTACTATGCTCTTCTGATTTGCTGGAAAATGAACACTGCTTTTCCATACTCCTTATGTACTAGATACCTCATACTCCTTATGTACTAGATACCTCAATCTTCTCTAATTTCTTACAGTTTTTAATCCTTCTCATCGCTGTTGCAACTGAAGAAGAAATTCCTTGTGAGCTGTAAAAATTTGTTCCACTAGACTGTGTTCTGACCCTTTGTTAAGACACCAGCAATTTCACTTGACTCAAGGTTAGCACACTTTTCAAGACAGAAACATTCCCAAGTGTTGTTGATCACCATTCATTCCATCATACATTAGGAAACATGAAAGAAAATAAAAATAATTGAAACATGAGACCCCACATGGCCTAATAGTAGACTTTCATTTTTTTCCATTTGCCAAATTACAGTTCAAGGTATCAACACTGACTGATTATCTCCATCTCCAATCTTCTCATGAAGGTTGCGTTGATACAGAAACAGATTTTTCAAAGCCCAGCATGCAGCCTCCTAAATATAAACCAGAGGAGACAAAAGGATTAAGAAAATACGCCTGTAAAATATCAAAAACATATGGAAAAAATTTAAAAGGTTTCACTGTTTTTCAGTCCATGACAATGGTACAAGGCTCTTTACACAGGAATACAATAAGATGCGGACTGTCACAGTCTTTCTAGCTGGGATAGGAGTGAGTTACAAACATGTGCCATATTATTACTATTTGATTTGCATTTTCATATCTATTTTAGTAAGAGATGAACTCTTTGGTTGATGGGCCTATGTTTTGCTACTGCATATAGGGGAGCTACATAAACAACAAACTTTGGGTGGCCAAAGTTTCAGGTAACAAGCCTCATTGTAACCACATGCATTTAGTCCACAGGAGTAACTGAAACCAGCTGAGGTGAAGAAAGGTGAGAAAGGCAAGGACGGTAGGATTCACTTTAAATCTAATCCAGTCCTTATGGCCTTGTTTTACCGAGGATATACAGAAGAAAATGACGTTGCTAAACATTTTATTTAACGTATAATGCAGTCTTTCCCTACCCCCATCATCCTGAAATTCTCACCAGCACATCTGTGTTTTTCCTGTGCAGTTCTAATGCTCTGTAACATGCTTCCAACCAGCAAAATTTTTCTTCTTCCTCCTCTTCTTTCCTTTCCTCTAAGTCTCGGTTTAAGAATATTGTTTCAGCTGAAATATAAAATATCTACAATAAATTCTTATTGTGAAAGCAAAACATTTATGTCTTAATTTTCCTATAGTCACAGAAAGTTAAGCCATGCTCACGCTGCCTGTGTGTGAAATTCAGCTGGAGGATCAGTCTCTTCTGGGATGGGAGAAGTCTTTTGACATCAACTCTCTGATGGATTTGAAAAATGTCTTTTAGATTATAAAGGGACTAAAAACTTTAATTATGCTGTAGTGGATTAGATACATAGAGATCAGTCAATGCTCAGCCTCTGAAAAGATCTGCACATCCTATTTTTTGTTGTGTATTTACATACAGAATACCATAGACATAAAATGTAACTGTGATTCCTTTGTATGCAACCATTTATCACAGAGCCATTTACACTCTGAAACAGTGCCATTAAAAAATGAAATGCAAATTGCAGAGAGATATCTGGCCCCACAGTCTGCAACAGAATTTCAAAGAAGTCATTTAATACCTGTGATTTTTCAGCATTTAAGAGTAAAAAAAAGTATCAACACTGACCATAATGTCTGAGGCTTCCCAGAGTTTTACTGATTTCTAATCTTTGCTATTCCACTGACTTCTGTATGGAACAATTACTCAAAAAGGATCAAGTATCTAGCTTTTTTCCACTAGCTAATCAACTTCTGTTTCAAAATAATACCAGGAGTATACTCATGGAAAAGTTTAAATCTTTTCATTGATTTCAGGACTCAAGTGCAAGCACTGATTTAGTGTTATCAACTGCAACAGTATGATGATTACTGTCATAAATGGCAAACACAGCATCAAATTAGTGTTATCTCTAGAGATTTGATGTTAAGTAGGGATTATCTAATATTTGCCTATGAAAAAACAGATTGCTCTGTTAAGACCTGCCAACATAACTTACAAGCTCTGAACACTGTGAAGATGTTGGGCATATGATATGAACACAGCCATGTCACAGTAAACCAGCAAACTGTAAGCATGTAGGAAATCTAGCTCTATGAAAGCTACCCTGCTCGAGGCTTTCATGTTAAAGAAATTGAATTCAAAATGATTACAAGAAACTACCAGTATAAAAAAAAAATAAATTAACAAGTGGACAGATAAACAAAGCTATTTATGTGTTTAAGAAGAGATTTACTCACTTAGAAGAGCTAAACAACTGAGAGCTGCAGCTTGTAACTTTGCATTTTCAGGATATGTTTTAACAGCCTTCACAATGACTTCTGGAACCTTATGTAATACGAGGATATTGAAAAAATTTCCTGAAAATATATAAGACATTAAATGAATATAAACACATCTCTAGAGCTTTACATGCATTTAACATACCTTCCTCAGCACACAATGCTGAAAGTTCGTAGCAAACATTAGATTTCTTATTGCAGGCCTTGACACAACAATGTTTTATTTATACAGAGAAGCGGTCAAGGATAAAAAAACATTGGTATCTAGGTTCTTTGTGGGCTTTTTTGTTTTACAAAAGGCTGAGGCTAAATGCAAAATGAAGTGCACACTGTCATCAAAATAAGAAAAATACAGTCAGTGTATCAATTACTGACTTCCTGCCAGGAAGCAAATACTTCCTGGTCTTGAATTCCTGCAATAATTTGTTTTATCCTATCAAACAACTGGTTTAACTGTGATTTATTCTCTGGTTTTGCCCTCCTCATTAAATAGATGAAGGTCAGCATTACGACTACAGAATGCATATATCCTGAAATAGTAGAAAGAACTACCCTTTAATAATAAATGCATTCAAAGCCTTATTTTTATTATAGGCTGTACAGTAATTTTATATCATAGGTTGAATATAAGAAATCTTGCAAAAACCTAGCAAATAAAAAAACTTTCCCATTTGTTGTAAAAACAAGTGTCATGCGTAAAATAATACAGCAACACTCACATTGAAAAGCAGTTGGATAGCTATGGTTTCTATTTTGATATTTGGTCTTTTTAACTCTTGATTAGTAAAAATTAAAACCATACAAGCAATGTGAAAGGCTGGGTTCAAATCTGCATCAGTGTTTCTCAGACCCTTCAGACAAGGTATGAAATTAAAAATTCTCCCATATTTGAGCATCAAAAATATAATTACATACAGAAGAAAGGCTAACCTCATTTATTTCCCTCTGTTCTGGTCCTGAGTTCTACAGGTGCTGACTAGCTTCAGTGTCTAGATTTTTCATCAGAAGATAAGTAACTCTCCCAATATTTTATGATTTGGTTCAATTAGACCAAGTTAATAGAATGCTTAACATCAGAGTTTAAGGCTAGTCCTTTCCAGATGCATCATTCGAAAACCCTGGCCTTAACACCTATTACAAGTGTGACTGGAAAAAGGATTTTTCTTCTTACCCTGTCTGGAGTAGTGTTGTCACGTTTTATCAGCATTGCTGTTTCTTGCCATATTTCAACAGAAATGTTTTTGTTTAATTCTTGATTAGAACGTGTAAATATGTTACTTACAAAATTAATAGTCTTAGACTACGTGATAAGCAATTATGTTTGACTTACAGCTGGCAAAAAAGGTATCAGTCAGTTAAATTCTGATGACAGTCAAGTTCAGAATGGTCATTACTAGATTAGCAAGAACACATGACAGTGATTTTGGAAACCAGTAGATGCCGACTTTACCATTTCACTGTCAGTTAATGTGGGTTTAGGAAGACAGTGGCCATCACAATAATCTGAGAAGCCACACTGGCTGTATGGATATCCTCTAGATTATTTCCAAGAGCACCTAGCAATTTCACATCTGTTTAGCTAACTGTGTGGTGCTGTGGACACCTCTTCCCATAAATCTCCTGAAGTGGTTTCTTATTAAGATGAAAGACATTTGTTATGCTGAAAGAAGAATTGGATCTTGTGGCTGCTTTACTGCCACTGTTACGTGTTGGTCGGCATACATGACAAACGTGACTGACACCAGGCTGCACTTAGGACAAGATCAAGCCATGTTAACATGTCGCTGTGTACGGAAGAATGGGGTTGATTGAAGAATAGGGTTGTAAATGAGTAACCTCAAGGATGTTAGGCTTTGTTAGCAACTCTAGAGAAAAGGAAATTACTAAGATAAACTTTGCCAGAACCACCTGGTGGTTACTGATATGACAATGATCCTAAAACAAAGTGATGAAGAAATACCAGGGGTCCAAAAACCCACTACCACATTTTTGTGTGCATATGGGAGGCATTCTCTGATGTAATGTATGTAAGCTAATGAACATGTATGTTTAATGACAATATAATCACAGTGTGGTTGATGCATAGGAGGGACATGCTTGGAGGAGCTATTCCCTATGTCTCCCGGCACCGCAATAAATAATACCTGCTTGTCAACTTGAAACTTTGTTGGCAAGTTCCTGGAGTTTTCTCCGAATCAATCCTCACAAACGTGTGCTTTCCCTGCCTATCTGCAGTTAGCCTAGAAACCATTCCAGGGTAACATTGCCTCTTGCCAAAAACCTGCAAATCCCCCCTCAGTGACCACCATATTTTCTTGAAAGCTTTATTTGGCTTTCTGAAGAGGAACTGGAAGCTGCTCTGTGATGCAGTCTAGTTTGAGCTGTATTTTCTACAGTATCTGCATGAAGAAGTAGAAAGAAATAGTGAAAGGATGACTTGATTAAGGGGAGTTATGCACTGGCACCAACATCTGCAGTAGCTTCAGGCCACCACCTGCAAAAATTGGGAAGTTTAACTCATGAGAAAGACCTTGGCTAAGACCCTGATGAAGAAGAATCTGTCATGGAGTGATAGCTCCACAGGCATCTACTCACAGTGTTTTTGTATGCAGTAGGCGGAAGACCATGTATTTTCATTTGAACATCCTATTATGTGGTCTTTGGCAACTGCTCAGATCAGCTTATTATAGTAGCAAGAGAGAGCAGAGAGCTGCTAGAAGGTACAATAAATCCCTTTTTGACACTGCCATCATTTCTCTTGATGGGACACTAGCCCGAGTAAACCCAGACAATCAAAATACTTTTGCCCAAACCAAAAGAAGTCCAGGGACCAGTGGTTCTTTCACTTCTGCAGCATAGGGGACCCCAAGACAGGCACCATAGCTGGGGAGGAATGCAGCATATGTCTCTGAAGGTAAATGCACTAACAGGAGGAAAACCACAGTCTTGGAGAATACCTCTCACGTAATTCTGCATCACCAGTTGTTTCTTACACACACTCAGCATTGCCACTTCAAAAAAAAAAAGAAATGAAGAAGGAATTTCCTTCCTTTCAATAGCAGCCCTATATAGAATGGGGTCTACTGATCTCCCATTCTCATATTCTGTTTCTCCCATTCTTTTGTCTCACTTTTTTTTTTTCCCCTAGTCTGGTCTTTTACAGCAGCTTCTGTCATTGTTATTAATGTTTAACACAGAAGGATACCATATTGACAGTGGCCAGTGCTACCTCAATATGTTTACATCATTAGAGACATAGAGCTGCCTAGCTTTCTGAGGACTAGCTGGAATTGTAGTACTCACTGCCTATAATGCTTGCTGTCAGTTAATTCCAACTCTTACACAGTCACAGTAAGCTGATCATAAACAACTTTGTGAACTTACCCAATGTAAGCTTATGCAACAGACAGCAACTCACTTCCTGAACTGTTTCACTATCAGGGAAACTTTTCATCATTTCCACCACAACATTGTAGCAGCGAACATTTCCAGACATGAGCACTTCAACATTGCTGCCTAAAGAGTGAAACAGAAACAAAAACTGTTTAAGAAAAAAAACCCCTCATGTTGACTGGATTCTAATTCAGACTTAATTTATTTAAAAAACTGGGCCTATGTTTCAGTTTCTGCCTTGTAACTTGAGAGAAAAGTGGTGTTTGTTTTTTCTTGGTATTGCCATGGAAGACTTTAATGATGATGACTTTTTCTTGGTATTGTCATGGAAGACTCATGAATATGTTCCATTCTATACCAGGCCATGTAAGAGAAACCTCCCCAAAACTATTCTTATGTAACTGTTTTCTTAGAACAAATGGTCTCATAAATATGAATTCAGTCTTATAAATGGTGTTTATAACGTGACTGCGATCAGGTAAACATTTTATAGTATTTCTGTAATATTGCTGGGGAGATACAATTAAGAAACAATTTACTTTTTTTAAATAAATGTAATTTATTTGATTCAATCATGTTCAACCCAAAACATTCTATGACTCTATGATTCTATGCTTTCCTAAGTTTCCCTTCTTTTTTACAGAGCAAGTTAGCAAGTTATTCTCTTTATTTAGATTAATTCTACTGCATGCCTACTTTGTCCTGAGGATACAGAAAAGTCCATCTAATGCTCCTGCAATATTTTGAAAGTCATCGCAAATTCTGTATTTCACAGAATCACTACTTACTGCTTATTACGTAGGAGAGACACAGGAACCTAGAGAACATTCACAATGAGCAAGTAAAGAGACAGAATGCATCCTTTCCTACTGAGAACAGAGTGATTCCACATAATTTAAGCAATTATGTATTAAGTCAATTAAGTAATCTAAGGGAAAACATCATAATGGTAGCACAGAGTATGAAAGCATCCTTTCAGTATGTCTACCCAGGGTATGAGACAGAATATGAACCCCAAAATATCTTGGACAAAATCCTGACCCAAATTAAAGGAAGTCCTGTCACTGACTCCAAGGGCATGACTCTCTGAGGCTTATAAATTCTCTTAATCATTCTTTTCACAGCTTGGCTTTTCTGTATACAACGTAAGAAGAACATTCACAACTGTATTATTAAAGATAATTAGTATTTTTAAAAGCAGAAGAAGATCTTCTTAACATTAAATAATGATGGTATGTAAGCTGAAAAAGCAAGCCGAGTAGGAAGCATTTCTGAAGCATTCTATTTGATAGTGGGGGAAGGTACCTTTCACAATGCTTTTAGACAACAGCAATTTATTCATGTCATTCTCAACTGAGAAGAGTTTGTTAAAGGTATGTTCCACAAATAGTATTGCGCCACTTCACAGTAAATTTTGTTTTCACAGACGACAATTATAAACATATTAAAATATTCAGAAGACTATACCCCAATATAGTCTTTAGATATAGAATCAAAGAATAGTTAGAGTTGGAAAGGACCTTAAGACCATCTAGTTCCAAATCCCCTGCCATGGGGAGGGACACCTCCCACTAAACCATGTCACTCAAGCCTCTGTCCAACCCGACCTTGAACACTGCCAGTGATGGAGCATTCACAGCTTACCCGGGCAATCCATTCCCGCGCCTCACCATCCTCACAGTAAAGGACTTCTTCCTCATATCCAATCTAAACTTCCCCTGTTTAAGTTCGAACCCATTACCCCCTCTCCTATCACTACAGTCTCTAATGAAGAGTCCCTCCCCAGCATCACTATGGGCTCCCTTCAGATACTGGAAGGGCTGCTATGAGGTCTCCACACAGCCTTCTCTTCTCCAGGCTGAACAGCCCCAACTTTCTCATCCCATCTTCATACGGGAGGTGCTCCAGTCCCCTGATCATCCTCGTGGCCCTCCTCTGGACTTGTTCCAACAGTTCCACGTCCTTTTTATGTTGAGGACACCAGAACTGCACACAATGCTCCAAGTGAGGTCTCACAAGAGCTCACTTGGTAAATATTACAGAGTAAACGATACCCAAAATTGTCTACTACAGAGAGCATAATTAAACGCATATTTAAAACCTGCAAGAACCAAGGAATGGTAAAGTTGTGAGGAACTACCACTTCCTAGAACAAGCTAGAGAAAGGGAGGTGAAATACACCTCATTTAATCTTAACCACTTAAAACTACTGAGATTTGAGAGCTCTTGTACCACACTGGAATAAACTCTTACCCTCCGATTTCTCACAACACACGCACTGGAACAAAAGGCCTTAAAGGAATACATTTTCTTGAAGGTATTACGGAATGTCACAGGAATATGAACGCTAGCAGAAGCAGCCTTGCTTTGCATATTCACACGTGAGCAAACTCTGTTTCTCTGACTATTTTCAATCCTTTATCAGAAATGAGAATGCTAAGTATCTACTTTACACCAGGTCTTTGTCATGCCCTTATTACACTTTGTGTGTTAGAAAATTGCAGTAACTTCTGGGCTAGGGAAAAATTACTTCTGGCTCAAGGAATACTTAACTTTTTAAACACAAAACTGGAACAGCAAGAAGCTGGTGAAACAGAAACTGAATAGCTGGGAGTCTGATGAAACATCGGACACTCCAGTCTGGCTTTTGTTTTGTGGCATATATGGGGCCAGGACAGTTCAAAGAGAGTCAGACAGGATGTATGAGCAAGGCTTTGTCAGGAATCACATCTGCGAAAGCACATTTTGTACGTCATGGAAAACATGGAGAGCAAGACTCTGCTCTGTGCTTGTTTGCTTCTAGTAGCAGAAAGCTGACAAGAGCTGCCTCTGTCAACAAGATCAAATTGCTGTCAACAAATTGACACAACTCATCAAGCACATTTCTGAGGATATGATTTTGCCCACAACAGGGACTGCTGTTACCAGAAGAGAAAACCTAATGAGGACATTTTCTTTCAGTCTTATTGCACAGCAACTGAGGACACTGTGCAGTGCTACCAGTGCTCCCTATCACAGCCATCACTGAATGATTAGAGTGGATGTCCGAGCCCAGATACCTTTTCTCAGGCCTGGCTATTGGATTTGTGTGGATAAATTTCCCCTTGTGGAACAGTCTCTGCCAACAGTGCTCTTTACCTGCTACCCAAACTCACTGAAGATAAATAAAGTCAATAAATACATCTTAATTTCCAAGCATCTTTGTTACCACTTACTCCAAGCAGAAGAAAAATCTCTTTCTGTTCTTTATGAGAGACTTCAGTTTTACCAGAAAGAATGAGTATGAAAATTTCTCACAAAAAACTACAAATCGGTAATTCCCAAAGAAAACAGAAAAGTGATTTGACTGGCAACTATCAACAAGTTCTCACTGAGTTTTTTTACAATCACTGAAAGATTACTGCAGACTGAGGTGAGCTGATGTACACTATGGGAAATAAGGAATTAAAAATAACTTCAAATAATGCACTTACATGGACCAGCTAAAGAATGTAATGAATAAAGTGCAGGAAGAATCACCTCTTCCTTCTCTGGAAACTCTTTAAATACTTCCAGTATGATCATATGATCTTTGCTTTCAACAAATTCAGTCAGCTGCTCTTCTGGAACTAAATTGAAAAGCAAGAGAGATACAATACGTTTTGAAGAAACAATTCATATCCTGGTACAACATGAGAAAAGAATTATTTTTACAGAAAGTAAGGTACTCTCCATACACAGCATCTTTCACAGTTATGCCTGCTTTTACTGAAAATTGAGCTACTTTATAAAGACCTTTTTCTAGCTTACACTTTGACAGCTGAATAAAACACATCTTGCATTAGACTTACTATTACACGTTATGTAACTGAGTTAAAACTTTCAAATGCTTCCCTGTGAATCAGCATTTTACAAGAAGTCTTTCAGCCTTTTTTCATAGAATTATCTTCAGATGTTCTTCACCAAGACATTATGTAAGTGAAGGAGAGGCTAAAGCTCACAGTGAAACCAATCTGATGTAATGCCATTCTGCATACTCCATGATTTTGTTTCACTTTTCCACTTTTTTTTAATTAGAGTTTTTGCACAAAAACTACAGCCATGCTTTAATAATATCTTACCTACTTTGTAATAATGGCCTAAGGTTTTTCCGCCCCTGCCCTCTATTATTTGTATTGACATAACTGCATGGCCATGCAATGAACTAGATAAGGGAAGTGATCCACGTTGAGAAAGAACAACACATTTTAGATTTTGTAAGCAGAATCACTTTCTGAATCTGGTTCAAGCTAAAGTTAAGCAAACACTCACATTACAATAGCTGATAAGTTTGCTCAGAGGCAGGAAAACATAGCAAGGGGCAGCCTAGAAACTTGTTACATTAGCATTGCCATCAATAACAAGATGAAGCAACCTGTAGATCTGTAAAAATCAGGCACTTATTAAAAACATGCACAAAAAAATCTAAGAAGCTCAAACTTTCATGGAGACTGAAGAGAAAATACAGCAGGACAAAAGCATTTCAAGAGAGTAGAAGAGGGGAAGGAATGCAGAAGATCATTGCAGGCACACAGAGAGGAAGACTTAGAAAAAGCAACACAAAATGGTGCCAGAAATAACAAATCTGAAGAAACTGAGACTATCTTTGAAGCAAAGGAGTACAGCGAACTTGGCTGTACTCCTCAATATTTACTTTAAACCAAGAAACTCAATGCAAAGCAAGGCTGCCACAACAACAGGACTTCTGGCCATTACATGCACAGTTCCTTAGAATTTTGCAGAAATTCAATATATGTTGACTTCATTTCTCAGAAGAAACACTGAAAAAACACACAGATACATATTCATCTTTTAGCACTGTCAGGATAAAAAGCAGAATCACATACTTCTCTGAAGTGCAAACATTTAGGTTTGAATTTAGAACTGTTTAGAGATTACTAAAATTTTCTGGTCTTCAAATAAACAATCATGGGTTTTGAGAATTAAAATCAAATGTAACTACTCTTTTTTCTAAGGTTATTGCGTAACATTGAATCCCATCTTTTCAGTTAACTCTAGAGTCAGAAATGAAGAGGAATTTTGATTTTCATATTCATTGCTCTAATTCAGAAAAATTGTGATATTACACAGAAAACCTGCTTTATGCTAACTCATTCAAAGAACACACATAACACATAAAACAGAATTTGGAATGCAAAGAGTCACTGCATTCCAAATAAGCATCTGCAGTCCCCTCTCATACATTTTCTAACATAATATTTTTCTAACTTAATAAACCATAAGATATACATGCCTTTCTCAAAAAGTTTGTGTAATGCTTTACATCCATGTTGCTGGATCTCTTCATCTTTAGGGAAGGTGTGCATGGCACTAAATATTAGGGAAAACACATCCACTTCTTCCTCCAAGAGCAGGAAAGCAATTACATCTAAATAGCAGAAGAGATTACATATTGCACTGATGAGTTCTCTATGTTCTTACTGAAGCATTGTACTTAACCATTAAAATCCAAAATTCCTTAATACTGTCCTTAAAACTTACTAAAGCTGAAATCCATGTTTCTGTATAATCCATGAGGAAGTTAGCTCTTAAGGTAGTATTTTACAATACAACTGAGATGTTTCAAAACATAACTGCCAACAACATAGTTTCTACTCTTGCTCCTACTTTGCATTGCCTCGGTACTTGTTGGACCTCTCAATGATCCACTTCAACGCACTAAACTGGTATAAAATTAACCCACCAACATCCCCCTTATTACAGACACTGCAAGCTGAAAGGTTTCACTAAGAAGTAAATCTGATAGAAGAAAGAGGGCAGGACTACACTGCCTGAGGAAAACAAGAGGAGATTTCAAATGTATATGTCAAGCTATAGTCAACCATGAAATTAGTCCATCTGCATAACGAAACCCTGTTCTCACACTCTCAGCCATTTCTTTGGCCTGAAAATGAACTGAAAAGCCAATCTCACTATTGCTCTTATGATACTGAAAAATCCTGAAAAAAATTGTTACTCGATAACATGTGTAGGCAAAAAGATTCCTATTTATGACAATTTTTCAAGCTTACAGCAATAACAGTTGAATTCATGATGCCTGCGCAGTGTTTCAGCTGCAGCTAGGGTGGGTGGGGTTT
>JANRGW010016754.1:0-10083 GCA_024733675.1 Psilopsiagon aymara | reverse complement strand
GTTTCAGCTGCAGCTAGGGTGGGTGGGGTTTTCTGGGGTTTTTTTCTGTTTTGCTTTTTGTTATTTTTTTGGGGGGGTTTGGTTGGTTTTGGCTTTGTTTTTTTTAATAAGAACTTTCTAGAAGGCATTTACACTGGTCTGTCTGCTCCAGATACAGCACAATTCAAGTTTACAGACATACAGAAAGAAAGACTAAAAAGATTTTTCTGACAAGGTAAAATTTACGATAGTTGAAAGGAGTATTAAAGTTTGGTTAATCAGCTGCTGAGAAGAGTAGCAGGCAGGAATAACCTGTTATGGAATATCCAGTCAACAGTTTCCAACCCTTTACAATACCTCACAATTAAAAGAAAGAAGCTGTTGATTACAGTTACTCACTAATGGCAGATTTTGCTATGATTATTATTATTAATCACACAGTGTAGCACTTTATAACCAGACCTATATTAGCCAACTTCAGCAGATAAAAAGTCAGGTGTTCAGTCTAAGCTAGTCCTCCAGACCTCTCAACAATCAAAAGAGAGAGGAAAACAGGTTCATGAGATAACTGATCTTATATAGTAAATAAATTAATAGCATGAACTATCCCCTGAAAGTGCCTGTCTTGCTCTACTGACGACAGCAGAACATTGGACAGCTGGATTGCCTTTAACTCATGTCTAATCCTTAGTTTGTAAACAAGGCTGACTCCAGAGACTGTTAAAGTCAATGGAAGAATTCCTAACCTAACAACAATTTGTGTTAATATTATATGCTAGCTTGACTAAAATAGCATAATGCATAATCTCTCCTTTAAGGTTTCTCTTCAGTTTCAACAGAAGATCAAGAATCTCAGCACCATGAGGAAAGTTCTCAGTACCTGGCAAGATTAGGTCTCTGCCACGCAAAATAACAGGAATGTCAGAGATGATTTACTGTTTTCAAAAGTATTAACCAGTACTGAAGAAAGCAAGTCAGAATGTCACCAAATTCATATTTAGGTAAGAAAAAATTAGCTTTTAGTTATTTTACTTAACTACTTCACAGCAAGTATTTGCATCTACTCCAGTAACAAGTTGGCAAAATTAATTGGTCATATTCTTCACAGCTTTGCAATTTGGAGAATCATTTCTAGCTGGGTAAAAAAGATGCAAAGCAGTACTCTTATTATTCCATATACAAGTACAAATGATATGTAACTTCGCAGAATAAAACAAGACAGAAAAATCAGGTTTGACATGCACAGACACACCTCATACCACAGTTTTATGTTTTAAAGGCTTAGACAAAGTAGGAAATTAAACCACACAATACCTGACATGAGGAGTAGATTCAGTGCTTTCAGTCCTATTACTGAGAGATTTATATTTCCTTTATGGACTGTAAGCATTTTAAGAATCTGTCTAAAAATTAAAAAAAAAAGAAAAAGAAAAAAGAGTTATGGCTAAAGAAATATTAACATACACAAAATTTTATCAAACTTTTTACTTAAAAAAGAAATAGTTACAGAAATTAGCAAAAGCTTAAAAAAACTCTCAATTTTTATTTTTATTTCAGTTTATGTTTTTTTCAAGTCAGCAATAAAATAATGTTGGTATTTACCTATTATCATACTCCATCAAAAATTATGCATAATTTATTAATTTTACTTCAATTTTTAATTGGTTATATAAATTCTACAGAGAACAAGTCTCATTCAGGATGGAGTTACTCTACAGGAAGCAGAGCTGTGGAGCACAGCAGACTGTGGACAGTTCAGCGCTGTTCTGTGCATAAGAGCTAAGTTACAGTGAACGATCATGGTTTTGTTGGAAGAGAAGCAGCAGCTTCCCAGCAAAAGAACTTGAACAGCATCTTGAACAACTCTACCTAAATTTCCACCACATAACACTTCTGTGATGCTGGACAAATCACTGAAAAGAAACATTTCATAAACTACCCATTGCAGACTCCTTACTTCCTGGGGGGCCCAACCTGAGATCTGTGAAATGCTGCATCAGAGCCAACCAAAGTTGACTTTTTAAACAGAGAAAGTGAAACAATGCTAAGTACTCTGAAAAATCCAGTGCATGTATCAAACTGGGCACCCCAAAATCAGTTGGTACTTTAAACATACTTTGCCTAAACTACCACCTGTAATACAGTGACCACAAATCCATTACACCTTCTTAATAAACAAAATTTTAAAAGCTCTAGACAATACTTATGAACACTAAGAAAAGCTGAGAAGAAAACGAATAGGCCAGTTTTTACACAAGGTATCACTAACATACAGTAAATAATGCAGTGGGCCAAACACTGAAGGATGCCGAGGATAGAAAATATGTAATCATTAATTTTGCACTGAATGAAGCATATCTCAAAAGGGGGGAAAAAATCCAGACTGTGTAATTAAAAACTAAATATAAACGGACAGGCTTACACACAAAAAAAGCCCCAAAAAACAACAACCCTAAAGAAACCTTCTTTTTTTATTTTCATGATTTTGGAGAACTTGATTCTGCAATCTTAATAATCTTCAAATATGAGTGTTTGTATATATAATATATAATAAAAATGGATTGTGCAGTATTTTGCGATACTTTAGCAATATTCTTGACCTCTCTGGAAAAACAAAAAGGAGCACTTAAAGCTACCTCACTGAATCTTCCGTATGCGCACTTTGGACTCCAACTCTACAGACAAGGACAGATGGTGGCATTTGGGTTTTCAGCCCTGAGGCAAATTACTGTCCCAGCATACAGCCCACATATATAGATCTAAGTAGTAGGATGATGAATCAAGGAAAAAACACGAGTCACTTATCCAAGCTGGTAGAGTAGCTAAACAGACACTCTTAAATCTGCTTCAACGTCGTGATTAAAGTGTTCTAGTCTTAAGCATTACTAATGCATTTTATTGCGTGGTGGCACATGTGTATGCATATGCATACACGTGTAGAAACTGTACATGGGGTGATGATTCCTTTACCTCTTTACTCCATAAGTAGCTGCAGCTTAGACTTCCTTGCTCTTTACACTCTGCATGAATGGAAAACCCTAATGAGATATCAAATGCTCTGGCGCTACTAAACATCTCTGTCTACCTTGTCAATGACTCATTATTTCTGCTGTGGGGAAGAAATACTGCTTTGGGAAGAAAGCATTTAATACAGGGTGATCTGTTTCAGGCAAATGCTGATATATAAATGACAAATATAAGACATGAGCTGACTCAGTATACTGCAGGGTAAAATAATCATACACTGAAGCATGTCCCATACAAGGAGAAAATTCCCTGCAAACACCCTCCCATTTCAAGTATAACCAAGAATGAGGATGTTAAATCTTCTAAACCTCATTGAGTGTATGAGAGTTTAACATAAGAGATTACAAAACATCTCATGAAGTCTTTGAGCTTGTAAAGAAGATGCAAATACACTGAAGGAATTTCCCTCCTTTCTCCTCACAGTAAGTGACTAATTATCACACTGCCTGTCAAGAACATTGACATCAATATGAAACTACTGTTTCTAAACACAACTGTAATGTGGTCAAGTTGGCCCATGGTTGACAGACAAGAAACAAATGCTTTTTCCCCACTTAAGATGTGTTCTAACAAACACATGAAAGTGAAAATCTCTTGGGGAAAAAAAAAAAAAGCCCACACCAAAAAACCCAAATAAAAAACTTTTATTCTCTACCATATCTGTCTCCTGCCTTGCTGCAAACAGCACATACTCATTGTGGTGTTGATGCACAGTAGTAGTCCAATCCACCTACAAGGAACCTGAAATATAATTTGGCTGGTTTGCTCTGCCTTTGGCATTGACAGAAATGTCTGAGCTTACTCCCCCACTATGAACAAGTTTCTCCACAGCAAAAAAACCTGTCAACATGTCAGACAGGGACACACAGTTGGCTAAAATACTGGTAGTGGGAAGGAATTGTGTACAGTTTTGTTATTAACAGATTTTTTGTGAAGTTCGAGCTTGAAAAGGATGCTTTGTTCAACCTCATGCACTGTGTGGACTCTGAAGAGGCTATGGGAAAGATCAGCCCCAAAAGAGTAATTTTTCTGGGTCCCAGAATGAACAGCAATAGCTGTAAGTCTCAGAATACTTCTCAGTTAACACGTCTTTACGCTGCCAAAGAAATTGTAACTAGCTTCTTGTTTCTTACTCATAAAAAGCAACCAAAATCACTTTCAGTTTCTAACAAAAATTGCCAGCACTTCTTTAAAGGGAGTTCATTCACTTACTGACCATGTACTCTAGCCACCATAAGATGAAGAAGCAAAACCCCACAAACCCAAGCTGCATCTTCATGCAAATGATTTTATGATAACAACCTTTCTAAGGAAAGGTATAGTGAAGACTATAGGAGACATATTCCCTAGGGGAGTTATCAGGCTGTACCTTCTTTCTGTCATTATCAGCCCTGAATGAGCAATATGATCAAAAAACACCTATCCAAGCTCTTCTTCCCCGTTTGTATCATCTACATCTACAATTACCATTTATGCTACGCGACAACTATAGAGCTAACCTGTGTGGGTTTCCATCCCATCTAACCACAGCCATCCAGAAACTAGCTACTTAGGCTCCCCCAACAGTTAACAGACAGAGATGAGCAAGCCCAAACCACAACTTGCTCCTGGATAACTTACTAAAAAGACAGAATAGACTATGCTCTCTGCAGGTAATTGTGTCCACTGACTTCACAGGTAGTTGAGAAGACCTGATTTAGTGCTTACTTTTTAGACAGTAAGATGAGGTGTGACAAACCCCCCCTCTTCTCAATCCATACTGTTTTAGGCTTGTGGATACAATTCCTGATATTTGGAAAGAAAACATGCACAACCATCCAGGTAATACTGCATCTGTCTATTAAAATGGAAGACACTGATAACCAGAGAATCCCAGCATTGTTGAATTTGGCATGGACCTCTGGAGGCCTCGTATTTCAACTCTCCAGCTAAAAGGAGGGTCAACTACAACTGATTGCTTGGAGCCACGTCCAGTCAGGTTCTGAGTATCTATAAGGTTTGAAACTTTGCAACCTCTCACAAACTCCAAACTCTATGGGCAACCTGGTCCAGCATTTGATCAACCTCACAACAAAAATTAAAAGAAAAAAAAAAAAAAAAATTGCTTGTTTTCTAATGTTTAAGGAGTTATTTTATGTTTAATATTTTAATGTTTAATTTTCTATATTTCAGTTTGTATCCATTGCTTTTCATCCCATCACTGTGCACCACTGAGAAGAGTCTGGCTAGTCTCCTTTACTTTCTCCACCAGATATTTATACACACAGGTAAAATCCCTGCTTGCATGAGTCTCCCATTCTGAAGGCTGAAAAAGCCCCAAAAAAATCTTGAACCATTTAGAAGTTGACGTAACAAATTTCTATAAATATATTTCACTGCACATATATGCTGTCATGATAAACACTCATTCCAGAAGACTCTTTGCATACAAAATACTTACTGGTGAACACCCAGTACTTCCCAGTCCTTCCCAACATCCTTAGGAGCTATGTTCTGTAGAGTACTTGGACAAATTTCTATTAATTTACAAAGAAGTGACCAACCCATCTGTAAAACAAAAACATAGCAATTTTAGGAGAGATATTCTATTTGAAATATCAATGTTGTCTTCTAATATTCTCGGTTTTTTGCAAGAAGGATGTTATGAAAAGTTATCTTGTTAGATCAATAAAGGAAAATTAATTAACACAGAAGACAAATGACACAAAAAGTGAAAAGATGAAGGTAAACCAGATGTGCTAATGATTCTGAATGCACTGCCTGTAGTAACACATCACTCTCAATGTGCTTCAGCACTGCTTGAGGATGAAAGACATACAATTAAAAGAGATGCTGACAGAGATCCATAGTATGTATGTCTTTATGGGCCAGGAAAGACCACTGCACTATTACAGGTAGACTAGCTTTATTGAAGAATGCGTGTTTCCATAAGAATCTGACATTTAATTGTAAATTATTAGAAAAGATAGATAGGTTTTTAAAGGTGTCCAATGTTTAAATGGGGATGAGATACCTAAGCAATACTACATATTTCATAATCTCACCATCCTCAGTATTGCGTGCTTTCAAAAAGTAATGAAGGCAAGTGAAAGTTTTGAGATTACAAGGCAGGAAAGATGAACTAAACCAAATATGTTCGTTATTAATAACTACCTATCCTAAGCAAATTCTTTGACTTTCACACATCACTAAATAATGCAAAACCAATGTTCCTCTTTGGTCTTCTGTATTAGATGAAGCTGATGCATTATGATGACCTGCAGGGTGATATGACTGAATGGGCTTTAGTGGGGATGCAGTAAGCAAAATCTGTACAATGGATTAACTGATGAGCAAGAAAACCTTGCTGTATTGAAAGGCAAGAAGTGAACTGAGCAATGTCAAAAGCCAAGATGAAACAGATTTTACAAAAAGGAACGAAAACAAGGCATAAAGGTTTCCTTAGCCATATAAATAAAAAGAAAAAAATAAAGTGGAAGTAGCTCTGTGTGCTTTAAGAACAGGGGCAACAAAGGAGACAATCTAAGTATGGCTCAAAAACTCTAACTGTAACTGGATTAGTTTTCGGCAGAGAGTTATGTGAAGTAAATGGGTCAAGACAGGACAGCCAACAACAGGAATGTAAATGGCTACCTCCAAAGAGTTTAATTGCAAAGTGCATTGGAAGTGCATGATCTCTAACCCTGCAGTCTGCAAGACGAGAGACATGAAACTGCAAGTCTGATAGTGTAGAGACACCTATAGGAACAGCATAGGGTTGAATCTAGACAGCTTTCATCACAGCTTTGGCAAGTATGAAAATGATGATGTAGCTCCCTGGGAACCAGAATTCTGCTTTTATCTTCCACGTACTTGGTTACATGGGCTATGTTCACACTGTCTGCAGATTTGCAGAGCCAAATGTTATCAGCCAATTACAACCTTAATGTCTGCAGACTGAACTTGACCACAAGCCAATTTCTATGCTCTTCTCTTCCTGGGATTGCAAGCTTACTTGCTTTACATGAGACTATTGCTACGGACACTCTGGAAGATTTAGCTGGTCTGTGTCATGACTAAACAGGTGCAAAGAATAGTCTAAGCAACCATCAGTCCTCCCTGAGAGAAGAATATGTAATTACCTAATTTTCCATATTCCAAGCAAAACAGGTTATCAATTAGGTACAAATTTCAAATCTGCATGGGAAAGACATAGTAGAGGTGACCACTAACTCATTCACTGTGTTTTGCTTAGATAACATTTTTAAGTTTCCACTTCATGACATCCTTACTGTTCTTGTAAAACTTAGAACTTGCTGAAAATTAGCTTAATAACTTTAGAAAATTCCTTTCTGAATTAAAACTGTTTCTGATGATTTTTTATTTCCTTTAAACATTTCTATTTTGATTGTTTTGAATCCAAATATCAACAAACATTTATAAGAACTGTGGATCCAGAGACGACCAATGGAAACATCTGAATTGCTGACATGTGGTCTATTTCACAATATCAAAATTATGACCTGAGATAACAGAAAGCTTATTATCTGTTAAATAATTATGTAAAAAAAGGGTCTTTTAAATAACAGAAATCCTAAAGGCCACAAGGCAAAGAAAAACCAAACCAAACCAGTAAACAAAGACATTCTTATAAACACTCAAACAGGTCTCTATCCACAGAAACAGCCGGTGGCAGCACTGAAATGCTGTTATTTTTAAATCAGGTCCTTCTCATTTCTAGCATGCAATGAATTTATATTACATTAAAGTCACACGTTCTACGTGACACAACAAAGCTCTGCTGACTGCTCGTTACTCAAGAGTAAACATAATTTTCTCTAGAGTTTCTAAGATGCTCCAATCATTGCCAGAGTAACTGTGATAAGAAACTTCCATACTTACTTAAAGACATCTATTTTACTTTAAGGAACTATTAACTGTTCAGCCTGGTATCATCCTACTTCTAAAGAAGCTTGCAGGCTTAAGCAAACGTACTCCATACAAGCCAGTGGAACAGCAGCACATGATGCTTTGAAAGCAGTTAAGGAGGCGAGGGAAAGCAAATTCTCACTTCAGATAAATCTCTTACTGTGTTTATTCTCTTATGTTAGTCAAATATATTACAAAACCAAAAGCAGAAGAGGTTGATTAATGCAGTTATTCAATGAAAATTCATTAGCAGTGTGAAAAGACTGCTCTGAAATCAGGACCACATTACTCCATTGCTGCTATGAAGTGAGAATTGTGTATTCACAAACACTGTAAATGAATCACAGTGAGTGAAGCAAGAAGACAGCTCTACTAACATATTGTGGATGTTTGTAAACAGCGCAACTGAATGTGAAGGAAGAGCTGCCTATGACATTTTTGCGAAGAACAGCATTTGAGCTTTGTATTGGCTATGGATTTTGCACTTTAATACGTAACAATGAAAAGGAGCTCTAAAATGTCTAAACTGAAAAACTGTTACAACTGCAAGTGCAGGCAGAGAGAAGAGTAACTCAAGTTTAAAATTCTACATTGAATCAGTGAGGGTCTTTAAGATGGTTAAAATGAAAATCACTATCTTCCTCGTGCACTTCTGGGACTCTTGCGCTGTCATTTCACACCTACTTCTGATTGTGGTCGAATTTCACAATTTTTACTTCCTCATCTAAACTTCTGGGCAGTGGTTTGGCAAGTTGTTGTACACAAAATAGGTCTTATCCTGGAAATAACTGCTTATTCTTCCTTCTGTATTTCTTAATGACCTTATAATTGAACTGTAAAATAACTTAAAACTTCAGTCTGCACGGATATGTAATCTTCAAAGGAAACTTGGGATCACTGTTGTTCCAGGATAATCACTACACAAATACAATTTCATATTTTAATCTTTTGACCTCTAGCTAAGTTCTACGTGACAAAGGAACCCCACCTTAAAATACAGTATTGTTTAAGAGGCATCTGCAATATAGTTTACGTTTCGTCTTCTATTTGAATTGAAAACAAAAAAGTAAAAGAGCTTATAAACATCCTTTAAGCATAACATAGTCAGAAATTTAATATATACCTGCCAGGAAGGAGCTGTTCTGTACGATAAGTCTGGCAGCCGTACCATAACTATAACACCAAACTATTCAAGTGTCACATCTCATCTAAATGGGTCAATGTTAAGTTACAGAAGCAGCCAAGCAGAACCTTAAAGTTGAACCTACTCTTAGCTAAAAGAATCGCCCTCCCCCTCCAAAAAAATATCTGGGCTAATACGACTCTCCAAGATAGGGCAACATATGTATGAACTCGTTCTGTAAAATTCTGCTTTCCAGAAGTTTGTCTAACCACGTCAGAATTCAATACTGCCACGTCGAAAATACATTAGATAACATCACTGGCAATTTAGAGGACTATGTCATACAGCGTTCACATTCCTTATTTTGTATTTTCTACCTCACCTTCTGCCGTTTATATAGAAGTGCAACGAGTAGTACCCGCAGCAAGCGGGCACACTTGTCCCTTTAAACGCGGGCGGATACAGCGCCCTGTTACAGACCAGCAGCACTTCATGAAGAGGCCTGGAGGACAGCAAGTTAAAAAGAAACTAACAAGCCGAAGGGCAACTTTTAATCGGGAAAGGACAGCGGGTCAGCTCATCCCAAGGAGCAAAGCCGGAGCGGCGCGGAGCGGACGCCCTTACCTGCTGCACGCCCGCCGCTCCCGGGTACAGGTCCACCACCAGCAGCAGGGGCACGTGGACGTTCTTGCCGCTGAAAAGCCGGGGGGCTGTAGGGGGACAGGGACAGGCCGCGTCAGCCACCGGTGGGGCGAGGCGGGGCCGGGTCGGGCAGGGTCCCCCGCGCCTTACCGCTCTGCCGGGCCGCCAGCTCCAGCAAGTCGCTCAGGGTCTGCACCAGCGTCTCCAGCCGCTTCCTCTCCTGGACGTTCTGGAGCCGGACAACCAGCTTCCTCAGGGCTTGTTCCTCCCTGGCCGCTGCCTCCCCCTCCTCAGAGCCGGCGCTGGCCATGGCCAGCCCTCTGCCCGCCGCGGTGGACGCCTCACCCCATCCGCCGGCCACCGCGGCCCGCGGGGACTAGGGCTGAACGGCGCAGGCCTGTCAA
>JANRGW010016753.1:0-12635 GCA_024733675.1 Psilopsiagon aymara | reverse complement strand
CATTCTTTCGATTCTCCTTCCCATCCCTCCAGAAGCAGAGGGAAGAAAAGGAAGCAGTGAGCGAACAAACTGCGTGGCTGATTTATGGCTTAATCCGTGACAACCAGGCAGAATCATGGAAGTGCAACAGAAGTATAGTTTAAGTTCTGTCTCTATTCTGAGACTAAGAGAGTCCTAGCCAGGCTTTGCAAAAGTATAACAAAATAATACAAGAAATTTTATGTGCACGTGGTCTAATTAACTGATTAAACTTCCTGCCACAAAGCGAAAATAACCATAAAAAGTGATGCAGAAGTTAAGAAATAAGAAACCATAAAAGACAACACAAAAAAACTCTGAAATCCCTTGATGAATATACTCCTGGGGTTTTTTTCCTCACTTATATTGCAGTTAGGGACAAAGTAGCTATTGCTTTGTAAAGATCATAGGTGTGAACTACTGTTCAGTATAGTTCCACATAGAGAGAGAGAAAAAATCTGAGACCACATACACCAATAGCTGAAATTTCATTAACTGGATTTCTATCATAAATTTATCATCTTGTCTCCAGCATTCCAAACCCCTTCTTTTCCTTGCACTTCCCTGATTTCCTTGAATCAAACAGGATAATTTATTTTAATTGAAGTGAAAAAGTACTGAGATTTTAAATACTTAGAAACGTAGAATGGTTAGGGTTGGAAAAGACCTTAAGATCATCTAGTTCTAACCCCCCTACCACGGGCAGGGACACCTCACACTAGACCATGCCTATTAAGTCTCTGTCCAACCTGGCCTT
This sequence comes from Psilopsiagon aymara, assembly GCA_024733675.1. NCBI lineage: Eukaryota > Metazoa > Chordata > Aves > Psittaciformes > Psittacidae > Psilopsiagon > Psilopsiagon aymara. Next base: position 11,860 of record JANRGW010016753.1, on the reverse strand, counting down.
GAAAAGTGCCAGGGATGGAGCATTTGCCACTTCTTTGGGCAACCTGTTCCAGTGCCTTACTTCCCTCACAGTAAAGAACTTCTTCTTCATATCTAACCTGAGCTTCCCTTGGTTTAGTTTGAACCAGTTACCCCTTGTCCTATCACTACAGTCCCTAATAAGGAGTCCCTCCCCAGCATCCTTGTAGGCCCCCTTCACATACTGGAAGGTAACTATGAGGTCTCCATGCAGCCTTCTCTTCTCCAGGCTGAACAGATCCAACTTTCTCATCCTATCTTCATACAGGAGGTGCTCCATTCCCCTGATCATCCTCGTGGCCCTCCTCTGGACTTTTTCCAACTGTTCCATGTCTTTCTTATGCTGAGGACACCAGAAATGCATACAATACTCGAGGTCTCACGAGAGCAAAGTAGAGGGGCAGGATCACCTCCTTTGTCCTGCTGGTCATACTCCTTTTGGTGCAGACCTAGATAAGGTTGGCTTTCTGGGCTGCAAGCACACACTGCCAGCTCATGTTCATTTTCCCATCGACCAACACCCCCAAGTCCTTCTCTGCAGGGCTGCTCTCAATCTCTTCTCTGCCCAATCTGTAGGTGTGACTGGGATTGCCCTGACGCAGGTGTAGGACCTTGCACTTTACATTGCTGAACTTCATAAAGCAGTCATTGGCCCTGCAATATGCTTTAATAGGCTTTCAACATATAGCTTTTATATGCTTTTATATGCTTTGAGCTTTGAGCATTAAGCCTTTGTTTAATATGCTTTGAACTGCTCAACACATTTTGTGCAACATAGTCCCAGTAAGTGTCTGATTTCAAGAAACTTGGGTCGAATCACAATAGGCAGCCACATTTGCAGGCTAACAAATCAAAATGAGATGAACAAAGTAAACTAAAATCAGTAGCAGCATGTTTTTTGCGTGTGGCAACATATATAATAAGTGATGGATGATGACAGATTACTCCTAATTTTTCCTCTTACTTCTCCTAATAAAGCAAATAAAAACATGCTACCAGTAACACAGAACCTCTCCCTTCCTGTGTGGGCCAGAAAATAAAGACCTCTTTTTTCCCCCTTTACTCCAAGGCACAGAGCAAAATGCCAAGGACAAATGCTCTCCCTTGCAGAGCTGCACAGAACGTACAGCTAAGATTAAAGAGTGCAGTTGGCGGCTGGCAAGAGGCAGCTGGTTCAGTGGTGATCAGGAAACACACAGTTCTGTCGGGAAAGGCTCTTCCACAGATACTAGGTACTCTGCTTCCACAGGAAGAAATCCACCCTGGAACCTTGCCTGTTGCATGACTTTTCACCCCATTCACTAATGAAAACACTGTTGAGATCATCAGTATGATAAAACCCAAAAGATATCATTGAAACACTTTTTCATACTATTGGGCTGACTAAATAGAAAACGATCTAGCCTTTATTTCCTCTTATTGGAAGAAATGGAAACTAAATTGAGAATTGTTCTATATTGATTAATAGAGAAAAAGAGAATCATACCTCACCTATTCAGTGAACCTTTGCACTGGGTTCAGCTGCCATTACAAGACTAATTGGTTATATCTCATTTGTGTTTTCACCTCAATAAATGTACACACTCAGAAATTTTCTTCTGTAAATCCATTAAGGTTATGTTTCAGACCCTGTATGCTTTGCCTAATATATTCCTTAACATTTATCTGCTTTTTTCAATATTTTTATTAAATAATTGATGCAATAATTAAAATTATAACTAAAGAAATATTTTATTTGATTATATATGTCAGTGATACATCTGAAAAAAATGTATCACATAAACAAGAGGGAATTTCACTGCGATAAACTTTGAAATTTTAAGACAGTGCATCTTTCTATAATTAATATTTAAATTTCCTCAAATTAATAACTTCTGATTATCCTAAACAGAATCATAGAATCATATGTGTGTTTTGTCACATTGTTTTTTATAAACTAGAAAGCACTGTAAACGAAAAACACAGCATGAATATTAGATAAAGAGCAAAATATAAGAATACAGTATTTCAGAAAAATCCTTATAACTATGGAGTTGTCACCAGAGTGAGAAGGGAAATATTGCTGTTAGACAGCATAAGTATAGTTCCTCTAACTGGTGAGGTTTGCTACCTAATTCTCACCTAGCAAAAGTGTTGCAAAGCTGTATTACTGCTACTGATTACAATGGATGCGCCTATAGAAGTAAAAACCATAGAATCATAGAATAGTTAGCGTTGGAAAGGACCTTAAGATCATCTAGTTCCAGCCCCCCTGCCATGGGCAGGGACACCTCACACTAAACCATATCACCCAAGGATATGTCCAACCTGGCCTTAAACACTGGCAGCGATAGAGCATTCACAACTTCAACGGGCATCCAATTCCAATGCCTCACCACCCAAACAGTAAAGAATTTCTTACTCATATCCAATCTAAAACTCCCCTGTTTAAGTTTAAACCCATTACTCCTTGTCCTATCACTACAGTCCCTAATGAAGAGTGTCTCACCAGCATCCCTGTAGGCCCCCTTCAGATACTGGAAGGTTGCTATGAGATCTCCATGCAGCCTTCTCTTCTCCAGGCTGAACAGATCCAACTTTCTCAGCCTATCTTCATACGGGAGGTGCTCCAGTCTCATGATCATCCTCGTGACTCTCCTCTGGACTTGTTCCAACAGTTTCATGATCTTTTCATCTTGAGTACACCAGAACTGCACATAATATTCCAAGTGAGGTATCACGAGAGCAGATAGAGGGGCAGGATCACCTCCCTCAACCTGCTCCTTTTGATGCAGCCCAGGATATGGTTGGCATTTTGGTCTGCAAGAGCACACTGCTGGCTCATGTTCTTTATTCCATTGACCAACACCCCCAAGTCCTTCTGCACAGGGCTGCTCTCAATCTCTTCTCCGCCCAATCTGTAGCTGTGCCTGGGATTGCTCCAACCCACGTGTAGGACCTTGCACTTGGCATGGTTAAACTTCATCAAGTTGGCATCAGCCCACCTCACAAGCATGTCAAGGTCCCTCTGGATGGCATTCCTTCCCTCCAGTGTATCAACTGAACCACCCAGCTTGGTGTCATCGGCAAACCTGCTGAGGGTGCACTCAATCCCACTGTCCATGTCACCGACAAAGATGTTGAACTTAATGTGGCTGCTGTCAGTTTGTCAATTCAGCATTGAATAAGGTAATAAATCACACAATCCAATACTTTCACTGAAGTTATTTATTAACAGAAAATATTTTTCCATCACAGTTTTAATACCCAGAAATTGCTAAACTATCACAAGTGTAATCAACATAACTGAAGTGTGAGAATTCAAGTACATGTTTCATTGAAGAATCACAGCTTTTGTTATGAAGACAAGTTTAAGATTATTCTGTGCTTACCTGATGTAGACCTTGCTGACAGACGGATACTATGCTAGAATACAACCACAATCCAATCCAGACAAAGGTATTTTTGAAGTTTATTATATACCTTATCTTTTATTCTGGTTTGTGCTTGTCATCAGGCATAGCAAAAGGTATTATTTGCTAGGAAAAAAGTAAACTTTTACTCATTAACAGTGCTATTCTCTGAAAAGACATCAAGTTTATAATTGTACCAATGTATTAGACCGATAACCTTGCAATGAAGAGAGCAGCAGGTTAAAGAATGTATCCTCCAACTGCACTGTCCCAATAAGTAGACCCACATTCAAGACTGCATTGTCATAGAGCAATCAATGAAATAACTTTAATTTGTATCTTACACTGCAGTTCACAGGCAGACATATTTTAAGTCTGTGGAATTCACTATCTTAAATGTGCTCTTTTTGGTGCACTGGAAATTACCAGAAGGGCGGTTAAGTGTCCTTTAACCACCCTTCAGTTGGCACGATGCACAAACACTACTGACAGACAACGTGCTCCAGACCCACTGGGTCTCAAGCATTACACAAATATAACCATAAAAATACTTAAAAATAATCAGTAGCAGTCAATGCTACCTTATGTGCGCTTTAAAAAAAAACCCTGTGAAACTCAGTCGTGGCTTGCCTTCCCCCCTCCCCAAGACCTGTGTTACCTGGTATCTCTTTGCCTGATTGGATAAAATACCCCATTTCATAAGGTACATTCATTAATGTATAGAAAGAAGAGCTCTGATGCCTTCTTTCATTTATTTTTAATAATTAATGGATAAAGCCCTATGAAATAAATTTAACCAACACAGGAAACAAAATCTATTCCCTGTAGCTTCTGCAGTGCTGATTTATCTGCCAAATTAACACTGCTCATTTTTCAAGTGCTTCTTTAGACTGCCATGAAAAACACAGTTTAAACAGCATTGTTTGTTTCATATTAAGGAAGCTTTACATCATCTTTTGAAGATGACAAAGTGGCAAGGTGATGCATAGAAATCTCACCTCTAATCACTTCTATTTAAATCTTTATTATGCCACAAGTTAGACAAGTTTAAAGGTTTTTAAGCCTTCCTTGCTAATGGACATTCACCTGTGTAACCACATCCAGTTCAAGGCACAAAGTCCATAGGAACAGAACCATTTATGTGCTCATGTTCTTTGGAGGTGGTGAGTAACGTTCCTTTAGATACTGAGAAACATTTACATCAGTGACGCTACTTCTACCCAAGGACAGTCACATTCTTTTCACGGAAGGGAGTTTACCTGTATCATCATGTCACCACTTGTGCTTCCTTCACGCAGCCCTTATAGTGTCACAATTACGTAAGTTATTCCTGCAAGTAAGCATCCCATCTTCCTCCTGCTATGCTCAAAGCCAGCAGCTCCTTGTCCTTCCTGGACTGTCCTGTTCTCAGGGCTGCTGGGGTTCACAAACGTCAAACAAACGTTGTATTTGATCCCAGGTGTGCGCAAACTGTTAGGCACAAAGTACAGCTCTTTGCTCAAAAGCCCAAAGCTGAACAGCTGGCAGCTTTGCAACAAGCATTAATATGCATTGAAAAGCTATCTCTTCACCTGTGTGGATGCCTAGCTGGAGCTAAAAGCACTTCCTCACCTTTCATAAGCATCAGATTTCCCTCACAACTAAAAAACCCAAACAAAAGGCACACCTATCTCTAAAAGCAGGTCACATAACCAAGTTAGAAAACACAAGTATGTACACAAAATTCTGAAGGGAGGCTGTCCCCCCCAAAGCCTCCAACATCATCACTGAAACATTAGAGGCAGCAGAAAATAGTGGTCTAGTTTTCCCTTGCCATAGGTTTTGATCTGTTTTCATTATGCACAAGTCTCCCGAGTATTCCCAGTCACACAGGGGTAATCAAAGAATAATGTATGTGCATTCTTCCCTACTCCTTGCTGAAAATTATTGTCACTGTAATCACATTACTGAAAACTAATGTATAAAGAACATGTAAAAACACATGGCAGCACAGAATACTGTAAATATCTCTACACATACAGAACAGGGTTGCTCAGTTTCAAGGAAGGTAGAAGTTGCATTCATACATATATCTGGTTCAAGAAGCTTATTAAAACTACAGCACTCTTTTCAAAACTGCTGGGATTGTGCTTTTTGAAGATTTTTATAAGCCTCCAACGCAGACATACTTTATTTCTAAGTATTCATCAATGCCGTATTTTGAGCCTTCTCGCCCTAAGCCAGACTGTTTTACCCCACCGAAAGGACACTCCACTGATGAGATTATGCCTTCATTAACACCAACCATTCCAACTTCCAGCTGTTCAGCAACCCTCCAGATCTGAGCTGGATCTTGGGAATAGAAATATCCTGCCACACAGAGATAAATGAAAACCAGGAAGTTGGAGAAGACTGAAAAAGAGACTTCTTAACATTTAAAAGTGTCATTCAGTAACACTAAAGCTCATAAAACTACAGAAACACGCTTATCTGACAGAGGCATACCTGCTAAACCCACATTAGCTGCGTTTGCTATGGCAACAGCTTCTTCTTCAGTATCAAATCTGTCAATAGAAAAAAAAAAACACAAATGATGTCTGCAGTTTATCTACCATCCTGCTGACTAACAAGCCTTATCAAATACAAGGTCAAGGTACAGGATTTTTTCTAAAGTGTATTTTAAACAGCTAATTTAATTTTCACTTTGAAGCAGTGGAGGAGTTTCTACCACTTCTCTTCATTTAAACTGCAGTTAAGTAGTTAAGGTTGCCTTTATCCGTGCTACATACTGATAGCTAAAACATTTACTTCACAGAGGGCGGCCCACCGATTTCCCCAACTACACAAGCACTCCTAACTATCAGAGAGAACCATATGTTCCTCCATCACATCCAACTGCTCTGGATGCAGGCAGCAAAAGCTTTTAGGAGAAAAAGAACTCTAGGTGATCCTGCATTAGAAAAAATTTAGGACTAGCGAATCACATGACAATCTGCAAAGTCCTGTCTCCTACTTCCTACCACAAATCATAAAGTTGATGAAGGTGTTGCTGTATGTACCTTTAACTGCTGATACAATTTAGAAGAAAATAATTCTCAAAAACTTGCTGAAGAGATGCTACAATTGTGTCAATAGCGAGAAACAAACAAACTATACGGCCAAAGTAAGTTTTTATATGTGTACCCCAATGTCATTATAAGACTCATGTGACTGTACAAAAATACCTGTTGGTAAACTGTCATTTATTTATTTAAGATAATATTTCATATTTTAATTGCTAGTTTTAACCTGTAAAATTAATAATCTTACTTGATAACTGGTGCTAAAGGGCCAAATGTCTCCTCTTGAGTGCAAAGCATTTTTGTTGTAACATTACTAAGTAATGTTGGCTCAAAGAAATTCTTCCCCAAGCTGTGCCGTTTCCCTCCAGTCACAATAGATGCTCCTTGAGAAACTGCATCATTAATGTGTCTCTCTACCTGAGGTATGCAAAACAGAAATCTCAAAGTCAGCATCTGGGAATAAACAGTGTATTTTCCACTGAAGAAATAATACTCTCTAGTATCAAAGATTTTGAGAAGTTTATACTTTGCAGAAGACTGTATGCAGTATTATTCAAAACTTCTCCTGAATTTTTATTTCAGTATGACATAATTTCCCAGGTACAAATTATAAGCATGATCCTAGTTTCATGGATATTAAAGATTCAGCTTTTCACATTCCTACTTTCACAGTGTATACAATTTCAGTAAAAGGTCTTGAGAACAACTAGGAAGTAATCAGGACAAATTAGTTTCTCCTAAAGGAAGAATATTTTTTTCCCTTAATGGAAATAAGGGAGTGATACGTTAAGTGGCCACATCTGTTTTGTCTACAGGTATACACTCTCTTGGATGACAGAACGCACTTTTGGCTACACTGCAAATACATTCTAGCAAAACAAGCATGAAAAAAGTGAAATATACATCTCAAGTTACTTTATAGATCATAGAAAGGAAATTCAGATGTGAAAAAATAATTTATACCTTCTCCACTGCTTTTTCATTAATTAGTGGCCCTTGAGTAGTATTTTCATCAAATCCACTTCCAACGCGTAGTTCTCCCTCTATAGCTTTAGCAAACTTTTCCACAAATTTGTCATGGATTCCCTTTTGCACCAGGAAGCGGTTTGTGCAAACACAGGTCTGAAAAGGAACATGAAAAGGAAAAACAGTAGTTTATATTGTATTTATCAACTGTAGTTTATATTGTATTTATCAACTAATTCATTTTGGCCTTCATGCCACATCTTCAGGTTACCACTGTGGTCCATCCTCTACCTCTTCTCTATGATCCTAAGATGCTACCCAGCTTTGCCATTTCTTTCATCACCCCTCCCACTTTAGGAATAGAACTTCAACAAGCTGTCAGTATGTGTGTGAAAATGTAAGTCACTTAAGATTTAGTGAGTTCTGCTGAATGATACATGGATCAAGCAAGGTCCAGAATCTGCAAGAAGTACCCTCTAATTAGCAGTGGTGGACTAAGCAGAGCAGAACCTCAAATCACAGTTGGTGGGGTGGGGTCTTTTTTTCTAAGTCCTCCACTAATAAAGTTTTCTTTCTTCATGGATTTTGTTTCTAACTGCTGTCAGTGGCCTATTAATTTGTGCTACCCCTTTGCTCTGGCCGCATCCTATTCTGGTTGCTACAGTCAAAAGTAACAACTACTTGATCCTTCTACGCAGCAGCAGAGGTGTCTTTCATGTTAGATCTTATCCAGTCTGTGTTTGACCACAATTAATTAAATGTGGTCTAATTACTTTATTGCCAACAACAAAATGCTGACAAAATGCTTTATCACTTTTCACATTCCTCCAAGAGGTTCTAGTATCTTCCTTCTTAGTGACAGAACTGACTGCCATGTCAGGCTTGCTGATAACTGGCTTGAGTGCTCAAAGCCACGTGTGACTCTTCACTGTGAAGTGTTCTATGCTTAAACTATACGTACAGCTCTTCACTTCCCAGAAACAAGGACAAAAAGATAAGTCCTACCTGGCCTGAGTTTCTGTACTTGGAAGCAAGGGCTCCTGCAACAGCACGGTCCACATTAGCACTGTCGAACACTATGAAAGGAGCATGTCCTCCAAGCTCCATGGAAACTCGCTTCACCGTGCCAGCTGCATGTTTCAGCAGTATCTGTAGGCAACAGAGGAGACACAGAAATCTGTACTGGTACCAGATGTGAACTGTGGAATCAAGAGATGAAAAGCAGTAAAAAACTAACTCTGGCAGGGAATTAATCTGCATCTTCTGTGTAATGCTAGACTATCTGTTTTCTCCTATGACAAAAACAAGGACTGATTTCCTTCAATAAAATCTTCAGAGACTGAATTCTGGACAGGAAATACTGGAGAGAAGGATTTTAATCAACTTTAGTTCCAGTCAGGCTCTTATACACTAGTATTGTCACTGTTGTTTTCTCATTCTTTTTGGTAACAAAAATCTTGCCTACTCTTACAAAATTCTTCCAAGATCTGACAACTGTGTGTTAAGATCTGCCTCGATACCAGACTTTTTCATTCTGCGTACAGCCATCCCATACAATTCCACCATCTTCTAGCAACACTCCACAGTTTTAAAGCTTATTTCATTAGAGATGGTGGTTACTGCTTCTTGACTAAGGTTGACAGGTGAGATTCAAGGGCCTCACTTCTCTAATACTCTCTCTCAACTGCAGAAGCCATTCCTGTATAATACCTTTGAAACTCAATTTCAGTGTTCTTATTAGTATGTTGTCACCCTATGATATGAAACAATAGCATCTTGTACAGAACTGTTTATATTATAATTTAGCAAAGGGCAGTTATCCAGACCTTGCACACAGGCATCCTTCTGTAAAGTACTGATACTAAAGTAAATAGGCAGTATCTCAAGAAGTACACAATTATTTAGGCAATCTGTATACAACAGCCAGAAAAGAATACATCTGTATAAGGACACACACTTCCCCCCCTACCTTTCCAGCATAACCACCATAATATTCTTCAAGGATATTCTGTGCACTTCTGTACCTTTCCTGTTCCTGTAGAGCCGGTAAAAGATATTTTGGCTACCAATGGATCAGTGCACAGGACTTCCCCTACAGCTGATGTCTGTTGTCTGGAACAAGGAACAACATTATACACTCCTGCTGGAATTCCAGCTTGGTTTGCAAGCTGCAACAAAAGAAACACAGAATTTGCATTATCGGTGCATTTTGCACAAGAAATAGTCACTAGTGTGTACCATTTCAAAGAAACCAGTCTGGATGTCAATGAAAACTGAAAGTCCACAGCACAAGTAACAGACAAAATGGTGTCAAGAGAGCAGCCTCACTCCGGTTTAAGCTGGCTGTCCGAGTAACCAAAGACAGATGTTTTGCTTTGCTAAACAGGCAGGTCCTGTTTGAGGCTCTAGACCATATTAAAGCAACTTTCAAAGATTCTTACTAAACTAAATCTCTGTATCAAGCCGGCTTGCCCTTTCTTCATATATGAAGCTGGCCAGAGGTATCTTCAAAGCCCATCTTGACTCCCCATTTACAGCTTCAGTCCAGTGCTAAGGTAAAGCTTAGTATAAAAGCTCACCTCCCCAAGAGCTAATGCTGATAATGGTGTGTCCTCTGCAGGTTTCACTACCACTGTACAGCCAGCTGCCAGAGCTGCGCCAACCTTCCGGGTAATCATAGCGCTGGGGAAATTCCACTAGAATGAAAGAAAAAAGTACAATCAAACTTGCGAAAATTTTGCCTGTTTTTGCAGAAATAGCTATTTTTTTCTGTAATCCAACAGATGTGCATTGTCCTAAGTGAACATTACAGAGGAGCACTGCCGATCCACGAAGCAGCAAGTACAAGGCAGAAATGAAACTTAACAGGGGTGTTTGCCAGGACTGCAGGAGCCATCAGACAGGCGATGGCCTCATTCTGTGGGCTGAGCTTAAAACCATCCCGCGATTTCAAAACTCCAGCCATGCTTACTGGGGTTATGATGGCTGCCACTCCTACAGGCTGCTTCAGCACCAGAATTCTTCTGTCTTTTGCAGACGCTGGAATGATATCACCATAAACCCGGCGAGCTTCCTCTGCAAACCACTCCAGAAATGAGGCAGAATACATGATTTCACCCTGTGCTTCCTTCAGAGGCTTCCCCTTTGATTAGATCAGATGAAAGAAACACTGTAAGCAGCAGACTGAAGTAATACAAACCAGTTCAAGTCAACTGAATCTGAGATCAGTTTCTGTTCTTTTTCAGAGTACTTTATAATCCCCTATCTTGTACACTGCAATCTCCAAAAAGGACTATATGATTGCAGCAGCAGTAATTGTGTGGCTTCAATACAGTCATTGTAGAGTCAACATTTTGTATGCTGTGCCTGGATTCTGCATCAGTCAAAAATGACTGCTACGGCTGAACCCAGGACACCTGCCCAAGACAAGAAGGTAGAACAGCAAATGTAGCATGTTTTAATTACAAACTTAACAGTTAGCTGCTACTAGCATTCTCAGGAAGATGAAGACCATGGCACAATTATAAGTTTATGCCAGGGACATTTGTTTTGGGGAATATTGGACTACCTCCAGGTCTGATCCTGTGGACTGTCCCATTCACAGCTGGGACATTGAGAGGAGCTACTCAAGTATCTCCCACCATGGTTATATCCAAAAGTATACCAATTTGTGAGCTCCCAGACTGCTCTGCGACGCTAACCAAAGCACACTGAATGAATTCAACTTGAAGACTTGCTTTAATAATACTGCAATTTTTCGAAGTCAAGGAAACTGAGAAAGCACAAACATTTCTGCCATGCACACCATGGTTTAGGTTGATGCATGCTTTTCTATACCATGAAGCAAATCATGGGGCTGATTACTGCTGGATTGTTAGGTACTACTATCATCGAAATAAGAGACTGTATGTGTCAGAAACGTTTGAAACATTATCCACTGACCTAATGCACACAATGTATCTGCTAGGCTCAACTTTATGAGGAATTAGGGTGACTAACCGGTGAAATGCATACAGGGTGTTTTGACGTCTGCCCGTTTTACTTTACTTCGGTGTCAACATCAGTTTACTTTATTTCAGTGCCGGCACCCCTGTGTTACGTTTCCAGGAAGGCTGAATGCGAGCACGGCGCAGCGCCCATGGCCGGTCAGAGGGGCAGCCGGCCCTGCTGCCCTACTCACGTTCTCGGCCGTGATGATCCTCGCCAGCTCGTCCTTGTTCTCTATCATCAGCTCATACCATCTTCGAAGGCGCACGCTCCTCTCCTGGGGAGACAGAAGGCTGCCGTGACTGCCGCCCGCAGGGACGAGCTTCTCCGAAGGGGAAAGCGAAGCTCCAGGCAACCCCTGGGGCACACCCGCAGCCCGCCGCCGGGTGCCCCCCGCCTCCCCGGACCTCCCGCCGCCGCCGCCTCCCGCCCCGGGAGGCGCTGGGAGCGGCGGTAC
>JANRGW010016750.1:8295-20705 GCA_024733675.1 Psilopsiagon aymara | reverse complement strand
GGAATGCATCCCCCGCATGTGCTGGACCTTGTGGGGATCACGGCAGGGAATGCATCCCCTGCATGTGCTGGACCTTGTGGGGATCACGGCAGGGAATGCATCCCCTGCATGTGCTGGACCTTGTGGGGATCACGGCAGGGAATGCATCCCCCGCATGTGCTGGACCTTGTGGGGATCACGGCAGGGAATGCATCCCCTGCATGTGCTGGACCTTGCTGGGATCGTGGCAGGAACGCATCCCCCGCGTGTTCTGAACCCATCCTCTCATCCTCTTCCTCCCTCAGTGTTGGTCCACGGGGACCATCAGCCACATCCCACTGTTCTTCATCAGCGCCCAGGGCCCCTGCGCCAGCCCCGGCCGCAGCCCTGTCCTGCCCAGCGCCAGCGTGCGGGAGCAGCCGCTCTTCTCGGAGCTGTGATGGGATCCAGGTCCTGCTCCAGGGACACCGCGGCCTCGGGGGCCTTTGGCACCTCCTCAGGGTCTCAGAGCTCGCAGGGCTGTGATTAAAGTTGGTTCTTCCTCCCCGATCCGCGCTCTTCCTCGCCGGGGGACAATGGGTGATGGGTTCAGACTGGAACAGGGGAAGTTCAGGTTGGAGGGAAGGGAGAAGCTCTTCCCTGGGAGGGTGCTGGGAATGGGCTGAATGGAGAGGGTTTGGCCGTGCTCAAGGCCGGGTGGGATGGCGCTTGGAGCACCCTGCTCCAGTGGAAGGGGTCCCTGCCCATGGTGGGGGCTGGAGCTGATGAACCAACCCCCCCCCAAATCCAACCCATTTGGGGCAGCAGCTGGGCCTGACCAGCACTGAAATGGTTGGGAGCTGATGGACCCCCCCCTGCCCCCAGCAGGGACATGGGGGGAGGCAGTGGGGTTAAATCCTGGGATTACACATGGATAATCCCTGGGATTACGCTGCGGTCGCTCTGCTAAAGCCCAGGGCAGGGATGAGGGGGAGCGCGTGGGGACCCCCAATCCTCCCCCATCACCCCCACATCCCATCCCCGGCACAAGGGCAGAATCAATGGGATACGAACCCCTCCGCCGCGTGGGGCAGCGCCGGGAGCGGAGGAGCCGAGCCAGCATGTCCCAGCCGCGCTGCCGCTCCGTGCTCATCACCGGCTGCAGCCGGGGCATCGGGCTGGGGCTGGTGCGGGGCCTCGCAGCCGCCAGCCCCTCCCCGGACTTCGTTATCGCGACCTGCCGCTACCCCGAGAAGGCGCAGGTAAGCGGGGTGCGAGCGCCCGGAGGGGCTGCGGCCGTTCGCCGCCCTACGGGGACCGGAGCCCTTCTGCTCCGGAGCGGAGGATGCAACCCCAGGGATCAAGTGGTACCCGGGGGTAGCGGGGGGGACACTGCTGGAAGCGCCGGTCCCGGCAGCAAGCGTGGGGATGGATGGATGGATGGATGGATGGATGGATGGATGGATGGGATGGATGGAGCCGGTGCTGCGGGAGCCTCCGAGCTGTCGGAACGCTGCTGTCTGCTCCCGAGGGCAGCAGGAACTCTGCCTGGGCATCCCAAGCGCCGCTTCTTCCACTCCTCCAAAGTCCTTCCCAGCACAACCCGTTACAGCTTCCATTGTCCCTTCTGCACGGGGTCTGTGCCGCGGAAGGGGCTGTGCCCTGTCTGACTCTCTCCTTTCTCCACTTGACTTGCAATGAGTGAGAGCATCCGAATGCATGACGAGTTAAACACCCGTTTTAGTGCCTTTCTTGGCTGGGCAGGGACCAGAGCCTCCTGCTGAAAGCACAGTGGCTTTTGTTACACGCTGCTGGTGGTGGATTCACTTGCACCCCCTTTCCCTTCCATTCTTGCTGCTACAGCAGTGCAGTAATGTGCTCGGAGTCCTGCCCCATCCCCAGGCTCTTATAAGTGATTGTCAGAGAGATGAAGGAGCACTCCAGGAGCCTTCGGGAGGCAAATCAATGAGGGTTATGGGTCTGCTGCTCACTTTGTGGCCATTCTGCTCTGTTATCTCTAGTGTGAGCTTGACCCTCCTCAGTGGGGCAGGATGCTGCGGGGCAGCACAGCACTGCCCGCGGGTATCTCCCTCCTCCTTTCTTAGCCAAGCTCGAGTGCTCCAGAGCTGCAGGAATCTGAGCTCTCAACAATGCCTCTCTCAAACACCCAAAATCCATAGGAATTCGGTAGGAAAATCGATACCAAAAGCTTATTTGATACCCATTAAATTGAGAATTGATACCAAAAGCCTCTGCATTATTTAAAGCACGGCAGGAGGCTGCCTGAGCAGAATTCCCTGGCATTGAAGGGATGTAAACAGAGCTGCTGTGCCCGCTCCCTTATGGTGGGTTTTATTCTGTGCAGGATCAGTGTGTGAGCACTCTGCTCGCACCATGCTGGCAATGGAGGAAACGTGACAACTTTGCTCACTGCTGCACGGAAGTGTTCAGAGATGGTGTGAGGCTCCCCCTTAGAACCACACAGTGCTTTGGGTGGGAAAGGACCTTAAAGCTCATCCAGTTCCAACCCATGGGCAGGGACCCCTTCCATAGGAGCAGGGTGCTCCGAGCCCCTGTGTCCAACCTGGCCTTGAACACTGCCAGGGATGGGGCAGCCACAGCTTCTCTGGGCACCCTGTGCCAGCGCTCAGCACCCTCACAGGGAAGAGCTTCTGCCCAAGAGCGCATCTCAGTCTCCCCTCTGGCAGTTAAAGCCATTCCCCTGTCCTGTCCCTCCATCCCCTGTCCAAAGCCCCGCACAGGTTATAGTGCAGGTCATGCCTGTGGTCGCACCGCTCCCGCGGCCCTGCGCTGCTCTGCAGGTGCTTCCAGGGCTGAAGGGAAATAGCTGTGTTTCATGTCAAGATCTCTCTCCAGCACAGAGGCACGTTTAGGATGTTTCTGGATAAACTTGCTGCGAAACAGTCCAGCAGGACGGAGCTGGCTCCTGCAGCCCCCTCGCCCGCCCTTCTGTGCTACATGAGCCCCTGCACAGGTATTCACCATCATTCTGGCTGCTTTTCACTCCTGTTACAAGGTCTGGCGTTTGTCCCAGATGTATTTCCTATTGGTGATTGCACAACCCTCAGCCCAGAGCAGTTGTGGTGCAGGAAACCAGCGGGGACATCTGACCTGTTGTGAGATAGAGATCTCCCTGCTCAGTTGTTTGTTCTAAAGCTGCTTTCGTGCTGAGGGAGGTGCTTTTTCACCCATTGGCCCTTGTGTTCAGCAGTGATTTCTCATTGTAGTGGACATGGATCAATGACAGGGAGGAGTAAAATGGTTCATAGGATCCTAGAATGGCTTGGGATCTTAAAGGAAGCTTAAAGCTCATCCAGTTTCAGCCATGGGCAGGGACACCTTCCATAGAGCAGCTTTCTCCAAGCCCCTGTGTCCAACCTGGCCTTGAGCAATGCCAGGGATGGGGCAGCCACAGCTTCTCTGGGCACCCTCACGGGGAAGAACTGCCTTACATTGAATCTAAAGAGCTTCCCAGGAAGCATTACCTGGGCTTCACACAACTTTGTGAGGGTTTTCATTGCCAGTACTTAAAAACCTTGAGCAAAAAGGCTGGCAAACCTGCACAAGGAGCTGAAATAACTCTCTGTGCCTGGGAAGAGGCTGGGTCACTCCTCACTAGCAGTGGGAGAAACCTGGAAAGACTCTGGCAGCCGTGATTCCTGTAGGCAGGAAGCTGCCAAGAGCCGCATTCCAGTAACCCCGGTGGTGATTCTGCAGGCCACATGGGGTGCATCCCAAAGGGGTGGTTTTGGGGGGTGAGACTTGTCCTTGGTGGAGCAGGGTGGGGGTTTTGTTCTTTGTAAGGACCTCTAGGCCATGTGCTGCGCTTTGGCAGGACATCAATAGGAACCTCTGCAGCCAGCTGAAAGCTCATTTCTAACAGATGGGTTTGGAACCTCCGCAAGGAAGGGAGATCTTCACTGAAGGTGCTGTGGTTGTCTCGCTGGTGTTATCTGTCCCATCTGCAGCACACAGCGTTGGCACAGGAATCCCACCTTCTGAGCTGGTTCCACCGTGCTGCCAGTCCTTCTCGCTGGCAGAGGGCAAGCACAGGCGTGCTTGAGCCTCCAGCCATGGGAGTCTTGGCACCATATGCAAGCACTGGCTCAGAGCTTGGCTCCAATCTGGCAATGTTGAGTGTGGGATGGGAAAGAGAAGGCAAAGGTTCGTCCATCTTCTTTCTTTTGCTTTCCCTTCATTGGCTTCCCAAATACTGGAACCCCGGAATTCAGGCTCCTGCCCTGCCAAGGCACTGTCTTAGTGCACGTGAAATGGCCTTTGCCCATTTAATACCTGTTTGTTGTCCGCACGGACTGGGCTGTGATGTTGAGGGACTTGTTCTTTCTCTGCACCCCTGAGCTCTCAGTGCTGCCTTTGTCTCTTGACAGTGATTCGAGCAGTTTAGTTTTGTTTCCTCCCACTTTCTTTGTGGGAAGTGACCATATAAAATACCCTGCTGAATATGGATGCACTGCCCCTTATTCCTCCTAGATTTGAGGATGGACTTGGACAGCAGCAGCTTCGGACAGTCTGCTCTCACCTGGTTTGGTACTACAGCATTTTCCTATTGCAGAATACAGGGAGTGGAAAAAGGATGGGCAGAACTTAAATGAAAAGCCTTTTAAAAGCAGAATCCCAGTTTTTATAGGAAAAGTGATTAGGTACACTTAGCTCCTGGCAAATCCATCGAGGGGATGACAGTCAGCAGCAGTTCCCTGGGAGCTGTGAGTTATCCAAAGAATCTCAGGGTGTAGCTGTTACAGAGATAACTGCATACTTCGGAGTCCTCTCGACAGTGGATGGATAAGAGCCCTGAGGACCTGACTTTAGGAAGAGATGCTGGGCTCTGCTCACTGCAGAAAGCAGCACTCCTGTGACTTGCTAACCCTGGCTAATGCCGAGCAGCTGCAGGCTCTTGCATGTGAGTGTGCTGGCAGGAGTTGTAAAAACTCAGCCTTCTTGTGCTGAATAGCTCCTAGGTGGCCTCCACGGAACATTTGCCTAACAAATGGCTTTTAGATCACACGATAACATGCAGCAGGCCTGCAGGCGCATCCAGATAACCGCTGCCCCTCCTTGAAAAGCACCATGCGAGGCTCCTTCAGCCCCGCTTTGATTCTGAGCTGCCTTCGCTTGGGCCGCTCCGAGAGAGGGGAAGCAGCTACAGATCTCTTGCAAAATAATCCTGATGTCCTGTCTTTGCGCTCCAGATGGACAAAACCACGGCGTGGTTATTGTAAGGCAGATGGCTCATGGACCCATCTGCGTTCTCCCCCTCACTGCTTTGGTTTCTTGCTCCTTTTCCCCTATCCTGCTTCTCCATAAGTGGGAAAAGCCCTCTGACCTAAAGTCTCAGGCTGCTCCCGGTGATGGTGTAGTCCCCACTATGACCTGCTGAGGCGTAAAAGGAAGAGATGGCTTTCTGGGCAAATCAGGTAGCTGAAGGGATCCAAATGGTCACAGTGTAAATCAGTTCATGGCACTCTGTGTACTCAGCTTGGCTGTGCTGAGAGATGAGCGTGGGACCTCAGGACAGGAGCATCTCTGGTTCCTCCCGCTCTCCCTGCAAGCCCAAATGTGTTCCCAGGTGAACAAGAAAGCGTTCAGTTCCTCCCTGTTTCAAGAGTCCTCTTCTGGGCTCTGGAAAGCTTCCAGGGCTTAATGTGCTGTTTCCCTTCCTCTGAAGTAGGAGATAGTGTTACCAACAGCGCTGTGTCTGTTCCCTTGTCAGACACAGAGCTCGCACTGAAGTGCTCCTGCACACTGTCTCTGTCAGGTTTTGGTTGTGGTTTTTCTTTCCTACATATTTAAGCCCTGGGGCTGCTATTGGGAAGAGCAGCACTGCAGCGAGACAGAGGTGCTGTGTCAGGCAAAGGGGCCATTCCTGAGGTCCTTCTAATTCTTATTATAAGGTTACTGCAGTGTTGGTTTGTTGCTTTATTCTGGAAGTGGTTTGCACTTCTGCAGCATTAAGGTTTGGCTCTTCTGGAGTCAGATAGGGCTGTGGATCTGGGGCAGTCTGCAGCAGCTCAGTGTAAGCATTCACACAGCCAAACAGTGAGTTGGCTGTACACTGTGATACTGGATAGCCTGTCTCAGAGAGGCAAATATGATACATCTTTGACTTTGTCCAAGCAGGATGATGTGAAGGATACCCAAGTGCTCTTTGCATACAGGCTGTGTTAGTTTGGCTTGATTGCTTCCAACTGGCCTCAGATGGCCAGGTCCTTTCCAAGAGTTGTAACCAAAGTGAATAATGCTTTCAGAAAGAAGACAGAGTAAATCTTGCTAAATGACAAAGACAACATTCCTGCTTGAGATCCAGCAATAAATACCCTGCGTATTGATGGAGCAGACCTGGGATAGCCTTGTTTAAAGAGGAGTAGGCTGGCTCCTTGTTAATCATGATCAGCAGAGAGGAAAGGAGATGCTAATCAGAGTGTATTTCTTCTTGGAACCCCTAAGAATGAATTCTCAGGGGCACTGTCCAGGTGCAGAGCACTTGTAGAGCTGTTAGGGGGTTGTGGTGTTGGTCTTGTATTGCTGGATTTCAATTTGGTTATCACATTACTCCAGCTAAAAGTGACTTAGCCTGGGCTGTGTCAGCTGTGCTTACTGTCTATAAGTGACACTGCATAAACTGGCATTAAAACACGGGCTGCACCTCAAACAGCAGTGCCAATGAGCCCCCTTATTCTCCTCTATGTGTTGCCATTATGGGCTGCACTGCATTGCGTTGCAGTGATATTTCCAGAGCTCTCTGGACACAGGAGGCTTTTGATGTCTTTGATCAGAGCTACCTGGGGTAGGGGAAGAGGAGAAGCAGCACACGGGGCTCGAAATGGCTGTATTCAGACATGCTGCATTCATGGCAGTGCAGTGTGTCTCAGTGCCCCTCTCTGCATGTTCCTTCTTGGCACAGCAGGGAAAAGAAGAGGCTTTTCTGCAGTGTTTAGGTTTCCTAACTGGATTTTCATCTTCTGTTTATATCCTAATATAAGGTAGAATAATGTTCTCGAAGACCAAAGCTCTCTAAGTTGGTTTTATGCCTGGAAGCTGTTTCTGAGAAACTTAAACCACTGAAGTGGGAGTCACTTGTTAACCAAGTAATTAACTCAATGGAGAAATCATTGCGTTTTAAAGCTGATTTGCATCCAGCAGTTGTAATTTCATGCTAGTTATGTTCTGGAGAACGCTTAATCATACCCTCTTTGGAGTTGGTAATTGAACATACTGCTTTCTCACTTCAGAAGCCTCTCGGTTGCTCTCACTACACCAAACATCTCTGGCCTTTGAGCAGAAGTTAGTAGCTTGTTTCTGCCAGAGAGTAAAGCAATGTGGCTATAAATAAATGAACAAACCTTGGGAAGGCAGAGCACTTCTGGAGTTTATTACCAAGTAAGTGATGCTGTCCAAAGCCACAGAATTATTGCAGGCCTTGACATGGCAGAACTATTTCATGCCTGACTATCGATAAACAAGACACTGTGTTCTGAGCCTTTCATCTGTTGAAAACTCTCCCATTAAGCCCTATCCAAGGGAAGGAATGTCTTCTGGTTTTGTGCTGCTGACTTGTTCCCCTTCCTTTCCCCTCCCCTTAATAGCCTTAACTGCAGTTGTAGATTGGGAGAACAAATTCTCTGACCAAGCCTGGAGAGAATCCTGCGGAGTATGAATTGAGATAAAGGATGTAATGCATTACAGCTTGACAGAGGACACCGAGTCCCGAAGTGCCTCCAAGTGGCAAAGAAGTACTCTTTCAAAACCAGCCTTCCTGACCCCTATTCCCAAAGGGCTCCTAAAGAAATGGATCTGCTTGAGCTGGAATGTTTGGCCAGGTTGCTCAGTCTCCTAAACATAGCTGGGAGTATGTAATCCATCTGTTACATTTGGCTGCACTTCCCACTTGGCTACATGGCACAGAAACTTCAGTATTCCAGCTGGGCCTATAAATCCAATTTGGACACACTTTGTCCAGCAGCAACTGGATAGCACTGATTTCCTCCAAGAACACCAGGCATTTCTCTATGAGGAGACAGTAGGCAGATGAGTGAATTATAGCTATCTAGCAGGGAGAGAATTGTTCTTGTGGACAGTTGCTGTGTATGTAACTGGTTTCATGTGTGCTTTACCTTCAGTTACAAGAATTGAAGCTAAGGAGAGTGCAGGAAAACAGGATTTCCATGGGGAAATTGCTAGGAAACGATGAAATTCCACTAATTTAGTAACACTAATTCCAAATGGCTTTTCTTAAGCGTTCCTGTAGCCCTGAACTGATGTAAAGCAGGAGCAGAGCTGCAGGAGCATTCTGCTTTTCTTAAGGAAGTGAGGGATTCCTGGCCTGGAATGCAGTCTGGGCACTAGTAGCTGCTTGCCCAGAGACCTTTGGTTACCCTGCAAGCACACCTCGAGCTGTCCACACTGAGAACTCCGTAATCCAGTGTGCTGGTGTCTTGAGTATGATGAGTCCAGCTTCTTGAGGCAGTTGGTCTTGGGCTCAGCAGGTTGGAAACAAAGCAGGGTCACTGCCTGCAGTCTGGTTATGAAAGTAAATGGCAGTTTCAGTGCTGGAGGTGCAGATTTCAAGCTGGTTTATGTAATAGTCATGGCTATGTAAAAGATAACCCCAAAGATTTCTTCTTTCTAGGAACTCCAGCAGCTCAGCAAGCAATACAGCAATATCAAGCTCCTCCAACTGGGTGAGTAAATAGCTTATATGTCATTATATTCAACCAAGTCAGGTGAGTGCATCTTGAAGGAACTGGCCTCCTGGGTGACCAGTAGCTGTACGTGACCTCCAGCCACTGAAAGCCATCACCCTCATCTTCAGGTAACTTAATCTATGTGAAGTCCTCCAGGCACTGTCATCTCAGTGTGCTGCCTAAATGTTCCCATTCACACTAGTGCCTTAGCTTTGGTTTAGCACGTGTTGTACAGCGACAAACAGCATCTGAACCACACATTGTGGTTGTTCTTGGTTCCTCTGTGCAGATGTGGTTTGTGAAAACAGCATCAAGAAAGTAGTCAAGGAAGTGGAGGAGATTGTGGGTGACAAAGGTCTGAACTGCCTCATTAACAACGCTGGCATCAATGTGCTTGCTTCCTTGGAAGAAGTCACAGCAGAGACAATGCTCACCATTTATGAAACCAATACAGTTGCCCAGCTGATGGTCACCAAGGTAAGAACTGGGAGGAATGTGCTTAGTCTATGGTACTGGAAGAGGCTTTTCCCCTTGTAACCAAAGCGTTTGTCACCCTGGGACTGCACAGACACAGTTCTGATATCAAACTGTGTGCCCAGAGAGCAGCAAGAGATCATTTGGTTAAGGATCTTTTAATTTAAAACCACCTGGTATAAGGTCACTTCAGTGGATTGGTTGAGGTAGGAGGTGGGCAGAAGGGACTGAAGGTCCTTGCTGCCTACAGCTGGCTGTTATAGACAGGTTTCCTATAGTCAGCTTGTGTGGGGAGCCATCACCCTTCTCCATAAAGCAGAACCTGTGAGTCCAGATTGTCTTGGCCAAGGGCAAGCTGACCAAGTTCAAACAAACTCTTGTTTCCACAGGCATTTCTCCCTCTTCTGAGGAAGGCAGCCCAGCTGAGCACAGGAATGGGCTGCCACAGAGCTGCTATTATCAATATGTCCTCTCTCGCTGCCTCCATGCAACTCGTCCAGGCAAATGAGATGTTCCTCAAGGTCTACCCCTACAGGATAGCAAAGGTTTGTGGGCTGTGCTCGCTGGGTGAGTTAAAGACCACT
The DNA here is from genome assembly GCA_024733675.1 of Psilopsiagon aymara. Lineage (NCBI taxonomy): Eukaryota > Metazoa > Chordata > Aves > Psittaciformes > Psittacidae > Psilopsiagon > Psilopsiagon aymara. Next base: position 10,966 of record JANRGW010016750.1, on the reverse strand, counting down.
CTGAGCTTAGGATGATGAGGTGAGGTGCGCAGCACCTCTTGGATGGGATGACACAGGAACTGTCCTTGTTCTTCATGCGGGTGGAAATGGGAAAGCCATACATCTGGAGCGAGCATGCCAGCTTCGTAAGAACAGGCTCCAAATGCTCCATCATGGCCCTGATACAGACCCATTTCAGAGGGACTTGCATGCAGGGAAGAACTGATGCCATCAGGTGTGTAACCTATTAGCTGTGTTCCTGTCCGGTCCAAGCAAGATAGCAAGCGTGGAACTCAACAAAAGGTGTGCTGAGCTGTACCTGTCAATGCTTGCTAAGGAGAGGTGGAGTTCTGAGGTTTGTCACATCCAGAGTTTGTACAAATAGGATCAGGCGTACAGTTTCTCCTACACCACCTCCTCATAAGCTGTTAGTGCGCTTGTTTTCCCTGTTTAGGAGTAAACCCCGGAATGATTGTGTAGTGATTACTGCAGAAAAACAGAGTCCTTATGTCAATATTATTTTCTCCACAGCTCCTTAGCAGTTTCACGTGGTACTTTATCTTCCATCATAACTTAGTTTCATCTTTGGGCAGCAAGCTAATGGCAATAGAGCTTTCATAATGCTTCTCTTGAAAGGCATCTCTGAGGATGAAGCCCCACTAAGCCTGGATAAGTTACTGTGATGCTGTTGCTGCCCCTTCCTTTGGCAGCATGGTGGAAGGGAGGTGACAGTTAGCTTGGTTTAAGGGCTTGCTCAAGCTTTGTAAAGCTAGCACACTGATCGATGGTTTCTGCTCCCATAGACTGCACTGAACATGATCACCAGGTGTCTCGCTGCAGACTTGAAATCGGATGGAATTCTCTGTATTTCTTTGCATCCAGGCTGGCTTCAGACAGACATGGGTGGAAACATGGTAAGTGACATCTGAAACGTGACAGCATGACTCCCTTGTTGTCCAGCCCTTGAGCAAGAGCCCTCTGCACAGTATACACTTCCACGGGCTGCAGAGGCACATGTGAAACATGAAAATACATTCCCCTTGATTCTAGTAACTCCTTAAATGCCATTGATTCTCCTCTGTGAGATATTCCCTGTAATGCTCTAACTTGATTTGCCGTAGGCTCCCATGCAGGTGCAAGAGGCTATCCCTGGTATCCTCTCTGTTCTGGACCGTCTTGGTGAAAAGGAGAACGGTTCCTTCCTGGACTGGCAAGGGGAAACGCTACCGTGGTAGAAGTGCACAGCACACTGCAGAAACAGCACATCAGTCACTGTTTAACTGTGCCACTATTGTCTGTGTCCCTAGGGTTTTCTTATACACTAGTTGAAATAGCCAGTTTGATACCAGCCTCTTTCTAGGTGTATGTGGGAAGTGAGGTGGCTGACTCTTCTACTTGGTATTGCTACTGCTCTGTTCTAGTGCTTCCTGCACATACTACTGTGCTCTTAGTGATGGAACCGTCTAAACCAGATCGAAGATAAAGCAAGTTAGAGCCAGGGGCTGGTTCCTCATCACTTCCAAAACCAAACTCTTTGCAGAAGTAAATGACCTGACCTCAGAGTAAGGCCAGTGTATGCTGTCAGATTCCAGCCTCCTGGAGACATGGCTCTGGGAAAGGTTCTTTGGTTTCCTTCAGTCCTAATGGAGCCAAGGCTGCAATTGCCCAGCTCTAAACTACATGGATTTGGTACTTCTATAAACTCAGCAACCTCTGCGTGTCCCCAGATTGACAGCACACACCAGGCACTTGCTTTGTTCCCAGTGGGTGACTAACATCCTGATGTGGGGGTGGGAAAGCTGTTTTGTACATAAACTTCTGAAGTGTCTTCAATAAAGTCCTGTTTAAACAAATAGCCTGTTTACTGAACCACTCCGTTTGTCTGTACATAGGTTTCTGTTCCTTGACCAGAGAAACGCGCATTGCAGGAAGAAACTCTAGCCCTTGGGGCTGGATGGGTTTAACGTGGTGGGGTGTACCTGGAGCTGAGGCAGACCCTTGTTCTTGCCTGAAATCCTACAAGCAGCTGGTGAACAAGCTCCCTGTGTTCTGGCTGGGAGTAAGGTATAAAAGCAAAAACCTCTTTGAAGTCTGGGGTTGGCTTCAGCATCGCTCCCCCTGCCAGCTGATGAGGCACTTTGATGCTTGTGCCAAGGTGGTGGGTTCCTGTACCAGTAAGAGAAGACAAACAGCAGCCAGGTAAGTGGGAGAGACAGGCGTGGCTGTTCCTGGACAGCAGCCACCCTCAGCCCTGCCCTCGGATGTGGCTGAGGGTGTGTATGGAGGTGTCTGCCTGCCCCCCGCGATCCCCGTGCTCACAGGGATACGAAGTCTCACTCACAACTGCTTGTCACGCCACGCTCCTGTGCTCCCCTGGGCTCAGTGATGTGCTGCACGTTGAGCAGGGGAGCAAAGCGCAGTGCCAACTGCCAGTCAGCGACTTTCCATCGCAAAGGGTGCCTGTAGGGTCAGCACAAACCCCAAAGGTAAGGGGCACGCTCATTGAACTGTTTAGTTTGGATTGGATATAGAGAAGGAGTCATCACAGGATCCCAGACTGGTTTGGGTTGAAGGGACCTCAAAGCTCCTCCAGTTCCAACCCACGTGCAGGGACTCCTTCCACTGGAGCAGGGTGCTCCAAGCCCCTGTGTCCAACCTGGATTGAGCACTGCAGGGATGGGGCAGCCACAGC